>CM064917.1:14323915-14558872 GCA_032727855.1 Quercus ilex subsp. ballota | reverse complement strand
TTTTTAACTCAACCCAACCTTGTCGAGTTGAGAAATTCCCAACCCAACCCAGTGTTGGTGGGTCGTGCATATATGTTTTATACCTTGTAAAAAATTGGGCTTTATTTGTAAATCAATTAAACTAACAAAATTAAACAATATCATATATGCTTAAACAATATCCCAAATTTCCAAATTCATAAAAGCTAATCCCTAAAATACTAAAATCTATTAAACTAACAAAATTAAAATAAGGGAAATAAAATAAAATTATATACATAGTAGGTTGGGTTGGGTCAAATAAGTTGGAAAAACTATTAATTCAAACCTGACTTAACTCAAGGCTCAAAATAAAATTCTAACTCAACTCAACCCACCAACCCACAAAAACCAACTCGAGGTGTCGGATTGGGTCAGTTTTACTGAGTTGGTGGATTTAATGCAGTACCCTACCTCTAACACTTCACTCCAACCTTATAGCTCGATAATAGGCGACAACTTGTGTTGATGAACAACCGCTTAAGATGAACATTTAAAGGACCTAACAACCTTTCTCCATCGTCGACTGAGTAGGTCTAGTTCAAAGATTTGATTAGCTCAGTGACCTGGAAAGGAAAACGGGTAGACTTAGAGAGGTGTTAATGTTGTCCTTCAATTGTCCCATCTCAGGTTCCCTAAAAAGGCATGGGGTTGATTAACCTAACCTCCAAATTTAGATGAAGGTAAAATCACAATTACAGCCCCTCCAATTTTTTATTCTGCAAAAATTCTTCCTATTCATTTTTATTCGACTTAACAATTAACATGTACAGCACCTCCAATCAAGCAGGCTTTTGTTCTAGTTGTAGGTCCTACTCCAATAGTCAAGTACCCTAGGGAGGTTCTTCCCAATTGAGAACTTAACTGGGACTTCCTCTCTAAAAATATCTTGCCCCACAGTGAACTAATTATAATTATTTTTTGTTATGTTTTTAATAAACAATATTACTTTTCAAATAATGATAGAGATACAAACTATTTTACAAAAAAATTTTACAATCTATTAGAGCATTCACATTAGGTTTTGCAAATGTCATATATTGGTATGTTTAGCATCAAAGCTCCAAAAACCACTCATTACTCGGACTTGTAAACCCAAAAAAATTTACAATTATGATACAGTACCATTCTAAATATATGATAGTATTGTAACATAATTGTGTAATTTTTAATTAATTTCTCTCTCTCTCTCTCTCTCCTCTCTCTCTCTCTCTCTCTCTCTCTCTCTCTCTCTCTCTCTCTCTCTCTCTCTCTCTCTCTCTCTCTCTGTGCAATCATGGCCTGTTTGTGGTGGAAATCTACGCAGCAAGATCACATTAATGGTGTTTTTTTTTTTTTTTTTTTCTCTAATAAGACAAAAGCTTTTTAAACTCAAAAAGAAATACAAATACGAGAGCTCATAAATTAATACTTAATAGGATAATTCTGGTGTTACAACTTGTGACACAAGTAGCATTGCTCTACTTTATATATGCAGTGACAGCATAAAGTTGGACCCGCAAATTATTAATAATATTTCCGACAACCAAGTGAAGCCTAATTCTAGCTCTAGATATGGTCTAATTAATGACAGATTTGAGGTAACTTCTTTTCCAATTAACATAGTTCACTTGAAAATTCATGTGGGTGTGACACGCGCACTGACAACATAATATAAGACCTGTTTAGCAAAAAAAAACATAATATAAGACCTAGTACTCACTCTCCGAGAATCCAAAAACATTGGGAAAAAAAAAATGGATAAGCTTAAAACTGGAACTAGAACTAGAACTAGTTTTACTAGCAGCAAATGGATTGCCACGGTGGCAAGCTTATGGATTCAGTGTAGCTGTGGCGTAGACACTTTCACCATCTACTCCTCGGTTCTGAAATCAAGCCAAGGCTACGACCAATCAACGCTGGACACCGTGGCTGTGTTCAAGGACACTGGTGGCAACGCCGGGGTTCTAGCTGGGCTGCTCTACTCCGCCGTGACACACAATAATAACTACTGGGGTGGTTTTGGTGGGCCATGGGTTGTGCACTTGGCGGGTGCGATTCAGAACTTCTTGGGGTTTTTTATGATGTGGGCTGCCGTGGTGGGGCTGATCAAACGGCCGCCGGTGGCGGTGATGGGTTTGTTTATATTCTTGTCAACTCATGCTTCGGCTTTCTTTACCACAGCCAATGTGGTTACCGGCGTCCAAAACTTCCCTCAATCCGGTGGGACCATTGTGGGCGTCATGAAGGTAGATACATCAAATATTTTAGCCTTTTAAGGCAGTCCACGTGTGTATGTATTATTACAAAGCCTTTCACCATCCAGCTTTTAAAAGGGTACGATTCAAGGGTATATTATTTAAAAAAAAATGGTTTATCCTTTTTTTTTTTTTTTTTTTTTAAGAAACAATCACACGAGAAAAAGAAAAAAGTTCTAACATAAAGACAATGATTTATCTTAAGCTCTTAGCAAAACTTAATAAATTTATTTTTAATTGTAGATTTGATTGAATTGGGTCCATGGAGTTTGCGTGCTTTGAGATATCAAATGTGGCATAAATGCACTTTTAGTTCTTATATTTTGACTTTTATTTTTTTTATATTTTAATTCCTACATTTTAATTTTACTATTTTTAATCCCTAAATCAATTAACGTATTTCATTTTGATCCTTTTCGTTAGCCCACTAACGAAAATTGCTTAGGTGGCAAACTGATGCTAACGTGGCCAATTAAAAAATAATAAAAAATTTTAATTAGCATTAAAAAAAAATGCCATGTTAGCTTCTAAATATAAAAAAATTTATTAATCAATTTTAAAGAAATTAAAAATGAAAAAACAAAATTAAAAACAATAAAATACATCAATTCAGATCTAATTTATTTTGAATAAGAACACACAAGAACACAATTACAGATTTAAACATCAGCACAAAAACATAAAGCACAAACTCAGAATCAAACACAAAAAATACAAACTCAAATTTAAACATTAACACATGATCACAAACACAAAGAACACAATAATATACATAAATCTCCTAACCAACCCATAGCAAATAAACCCAAATACTCCATAGAACCCAAATTTGAAAACTCCAAAAAACTCAATAGAACACAATAACAAACACAAATCGGGAAGATATTTGGGCACTTTCATCACCGAATTGTTGTGGGCAGTTTTGCTTTGACCGGTGTTGATCAAGAGTAGGAATGGCCACGGGTCGGGTTCGGATCGGGTTTTTATATACTCGAACCCGACCCGCGGGTCTATATCCGTTACCCGAACTCGACCCGGTTAATAAACGGATTTTTTTCCCAGGTTCCAAACCCGGCCCGTCGGGCTCCACGGGCCCCGCCCACTTTAGGCCCAATCCTAAGTCCTAATGGCCTCAACTGTGGCCCAATTTTTTGTTTTTTTTTTAAATTCCGTAATTAATTTAATAAATCTCAGATTTCTCCACTAATTTAATTTACAATAATGATTTTAGATTTCTACATTAATTTTAGATTTCAAATTTCACATAAATCTACAATAATTTACGTTTAGGTTTCTCATTTTCCCTTTCAAAACACAAACCCAAATACAGAAATCACAAACTCAAAAAAATCACAAGAAATAATACATAAAAATTACAAACCCATACATAAATCTTATATACATAACCCAAATACATAAAAAAAGATTCTTCCTTACAACAAGATCTACCACAAGTTCAAATATATACAAAATAAATCCCCCAAATCCAAATTTGGGACCATTACATCAAGTTCAAAAATCTACAAAATAAATCTCACAAATGAATATACACAATAATACCCCTTTCAGGCACCAAGTAACGAACCTAAAAAAAAAAAAAAAAAAAAAGGAGAAATCTTGGCGGAGGTGGCAGATCTTGGCTGAGCTACACTTGGAGAAGACAGATCGGAGAAAGAGAGAAACAAACTTGTGACGATCTTGAGACCGGCGGTAATAGAGCTTGAGACTAACGGTGACAGAGCTTGAGGCCGGCGGTGAGATCGTGTGATGGTGACGGTGACAGAGGTCAGAGCTTGAGGTTGAGTCCGTGAGTGAGAGGGAG
Organism: Quercus ilex subsp. ballota; assembly: GCA_032727855.1. Taxonomy (NCBI): domain Eukaryota; kingdom Viridiplantae; phylum Streptophyta; class Magnoliopsida; order Fagales; family Fagaceae; genus Quercus; species Quercus ilex. Next base: position 14,554,795 of record CM064917.1, on the reverse strand, counting down.
AAGATGGTGAGTCTCTGAGTTAGAGAGGGAGAGGAGAGTGAGGCTGTGAGGGAAGGGACGGCTGAGTGTTGAATATGAGAGTAAGTGTTTTTTAAGTTTATATATATATAAAAGGGGTTTTTTCGGTAATTACATACTTAAATGGGTCGAGTTTGAGCCGGGTATGACAAAAACCCAGACCCGACCCGGACCCGCTTCGGGTTTTTTTTAAAAGACCCATACCCAACCCTATTATTTATCAGGCCGGGTAAAATCCAACCCATTAGGGTTGGGCCGGACCGGGTATCTGCGGGTCGGACTTTTATTGCCATCCCTAATCAAGAGCACCTAAGGTCGATTTTCTAGCATATATGGTGGCCCTTTTTGTCAGAATTTTTTGTCGGTGCTCCGATCTTCGATAGGAAAACGAGAAAACCAGTTGCAAAAATTGGAACAAACGAAGATCTTAGCATTATGAACCAAATCGAAGCCAACACAAACCAAATCTGGGTTCAAAATCGTTAGATCTGAGTTCGAATTGAAGCCAACTCGAAGCAGATCTGGGTAGATCTAGGTTCGAAGGCTTTAGATCTAGGTTCAAATAAATCCAATCGGAGCCATTTCCAATATGGGATGGTTTTACAATGGGGTTGGTTATGGCTTCCGGTAAGGTGGTGGGTTTTCTATTGAGTTTTTTGGAGTTTTTAGATTTGGGTTCTGTTGGAGTATTTGAGCTTATTTGCTATGGGTTGGCTGGGAGATTTATGTTTGTTATTGTGCTCTTTGTGTTTGTGATCTTGTGTTAATGTTTAAATTTGAGTTTGTGTTTTTTGTGTTTGGTTCTGAGTTTGTGCTTTATGTTTTTGTGTTGATGTTTAAATCTGTGATTGTGTTCTTGTTCAAAATGAATTAGATCTGAATTGATGTATTTTATTGTTTTTAATTTTTTTTTAATTTTTAATTTCGTTAAAATTGATTAATAAATTTTTTTATATTTAGAAGCTAACATGGCATTTTTTTTAATGCTAATTAAAATTTTTTATTATTTTTTAATTGGCCACGTTAGTATCAATTTGTCACCTAAGCAATTTCCGTTGATGGGCTAACGGAAAGGACCAAAATGGAACAAGTTAATTGATTTAGGGACTAAAAGTGGTAAAATTAAAATGTAAGGACTAAAATGGAAAAAAGCCAAAATGGAGAGACTAAAAATACATTTACGCCAATGAATAAAGAAATAAAAAGGAAATAATTAATGTTAATTAGAATATTGATGTAATATTGAGGTCGATTAAAGTGTATATAAAAAATAGATGAATAAACTGTAAAAAGTTTTATTTTATTTTATTTTGGGTTCATTTAGTTAGTTAAGAATGCATGGAGCTTGATATGGATGTTAAGATTGGGTCGCATCTATGTAATATCTAAAAATCGAAGCGTAGCTTTTAATATTGTCACATTCCTATTGAGTTACGTCATCGACCATGTTACCATTTTTATTTTATTTGTTCCTCTAATTTTTTGATAATATTAAATATATGAATGTGTAAAGTTAATTAGTTAATATATTTATATTATCAACGAATTAGAAGATCAAATCAATAACAAAAATGGTGACGTGGTTGATAATCTAATCCACTTCAGTCAATTTGGTCCAACTTGGTTCAATTCGGTCCAACTTGGTTCAATTCACTCTATTTTGGTAAATTTTTGTTCAATTTGATCTAATTTGGTCTAGTTCGGTCATTTTGATCTCATTCGATCCAATGCGGTCCATTCAGTCTACTTCATTCTAATTTGGTCCACTTTAGTTCATTTCAGTGCACTTACTTAAGAATGAGAAATGATAGGTATGGGTAGAGAGTACCTATTCTAAATCCAAATTTATTAAAAAAACATAGATGGCAAAAAGTAATACTATTATTTTTAGTTGTTTAATTTAATGATTTATGGTATTATCTTTCTTTATGTTCTTTTCCCCCCTAGGTGATATTAGTATTTTAGTTTTTGAGTGAATTACACAATTTTAGTATTTTGACATGATATAATTTGAATTTGAAGACCAATTTCTAAGTTATGTAGAAATTAGGGAGATTAATGTAACTATGGTTTTCTTAAGCTTTTAAATAATTCACTTGAGCACATGAAAACTTTTTTCTATTGACAGGTGAAGCTCATCTTGAAATGTGTAAGTTATTTTACATACCACATCATAAATTCTATTATAAATAATTTTATTGTCCTCACAATTTTCTAACAAGAATGATATATACTTTCATACAAGCACTCAAAATAGTTAATATGAAAAAAATCATGAAGCAAGCTCTTTAAGTTAATGACTCAATTGTGTGGTTGCAAGATGTATAAAACTTTTTACTAAACAAAAATAATAATAATAATAAATGTCAACACAAAAAAATTGTAACAATCCCATGCATTGTATGAGCAGGCGACTAGATTATCAATTAAATACAAATAGCTTTCTCTTTAAAAAAAAAAAAAAAAATTGGAGAAATCTAATATACTACACCTAAAATAGTGTACCTAAATTTTATCTTAATTGAAAAATCTAATATACAATCCCTAATTGTTTCTAAGTTTTAGTGGAGTGATTTCATTAACTCATTATGAATTCTTCTATGACTATTTTTGTCACGACTTTGATGATGTAGAGTTGTAGTACAAAAGTTGTGTCTAGAGATTTCTCATTCATTGTACTATTTGGGTTGTTATTGCATACCTCTAGCTACCTTATGTAAGAGGAAGAGAGTATACTCCCAGAATATATAATAATTTTTCATTCTATCTTTCTTTGCTAGGGCTTTCTCGGTATTAGTGGAGCAATCACGGTCCAAGTGTAAAACATATTCTGGGAGGGCAAGTCGAGCAATTTCATTCTAATACTTGCTCTATTGCCTACGTTCGTCTCTATTGTTCTTATGTTTTTTGTGAGAATATATGAAGCAAACATAGTTGATGACGTGAAGCAATTGAATGGTTTCCCTATTGTTGCTCTGAATATTGCTGGTTATCTCATGATTACACTAGTTTTGAAAAATATTTTTAGTTTGCCATTATGGGCACACATTATTATGTTTATATTTATGTTGCTTCTACTTGCATCACCACTTGAAATTGCAATCAAAGCCCAGATGGAGGACTCCAAGAGACTTTCGCAAATGTTTTCTAGTGAAAGTAATCATTCAAAGGAGAACCCAGCCAAGGACACTCTAGCATATCATGAACAACCCAATGGAGAAGGTCAAGTTAATGCTGCTTTAGATGACAAAATTCTTCCTTATGAAGAGAGCATGAATCATTTGCAAGCCTTGCGTACCATTAACTTCTTCTTGTTGTTTTCGACCATGGTATGTGGAATGGGCTCGGGGCTAGCTGTGATAAATAACTTCAGCCAAATAGGGAGATCTCTTAATTACACTGCTGTGAAGGTTGATAATTTGGTCAGTTTATGGAGTATATGGAATTTTGTTGGGCGAATTGGAGTTGGGTATTTATCTGATTATTTACTACACACAAGAGGCTGGACAAGGCCATTGTTGATGTCTATTTCTCTAGCAGCGATGACTACTGGCCACATTGTTTTTGCTTCTGGTTTGCCTGGAATGTTATACATAGGTTCGATCCTTGTGGGCATTTGTTACGGTTCACTGTGGTCACTAATGCCCACGATCACTTCAGAGATATTTGGTGTTAGGCATATGGGTACTATTTTCAATGCTATTGGTTTAGCATGTCCTATTGGATCCTACATTTTCTCTGTGAGAGTTGTTGGGTACATTTATGACATGCAAGCAACTGGTGAAGTTCATTCCTGCTTTGGTACTCACTGCTTTATGCTGTCTTTTCTAATCATGGCATACCAATCAAATCTTACTCTCTCAAATTTTCTGATCTTTGGCCATATATAGTAATGTCTAAGAAAATAAAAGTAAAACCAAATTTTGTCAAAAACTCTTTATCATTTTTTAAATTCCTTACCGCCTTTCTGATCCCGTGATATCAATCTCTCTCACTCTCGCTGGCCTTCATGCACATTACTAGCTAGGGCGCCCTTCCATTAAAGGGAATATCAAATTTTTTTTTTTGTTGAGGATCATCATTAAAGGGAATATCTAAATGCATAAAATTCTACATGAGATTCATTAACAAGGATTAGTTGATAGAGGTATCAAAGAAAATAAATCATCTGTTCTGTGATTTCTTATGCCACGCCAAACAAAGAAAACACAAAAAAGATCAGAGTAAGGGTTTGTTTGGTAGTGGTGCTCAAAGTGTTGTTGTTCAAAATAATGTGAAAATTGTAGTTTAAAAAGTGTTGTGAAAACACGTATTTAAAGTATTTATAATGCAAATGTGTGTGGTTCTATATTGAAATGAAACAGAGTATTGGAAGTTTAGCTTCCTATATGACTGACCTGAATTAATGAGTTCTAGTATATGACTTGTAGTTCAGTTTTAAGTTAATTAGAAGATTTATATAGGGACACGTGTAATACTGGGATTAGTTGAATTGGGTGTTAGAGTGGGATCCCTATAATGTGGAGTTAGTTAGAGTTAGTTATTTTTGATTCCTGATATTAGTTCTAGTATATATACATATTGTACAAAGAGTTTTAATTCATTCTATAGAATTACAGAATTCAATCAATCTTTTCTCTCTAGCTTATCTTCTCTACTCTCTAGCTCTCTGTTTTTCTTATATGGTATCAGAGCATTGTGTTTCTGTCAATGGCTAACCAAGATCAGACTTCTCAAACTTCATCTTCTCCATCCATTGCTCATTGTGAGCTCTCTCCAATGGAGGACCCGAAGAGTCCATTCTTTCTGCACCATTGAGAGTCACCAGGTGCGATTCTTGTTACACAACCCTTGATAGAAGACAATTACCCTAATTGGGCTAGGGCTATGTGTATGGCATTGGATGCAAAGAGTAAGCTAGGGTTTGTAGATGGCACTATAACAGCTTCCATGGCCATTACACCTCTAGAAAAGATTGCTAGCTTGGTCAAAGAACAATTCCATGATTTCTTCATGGATATTGAATTCAGTCTCTCCTCACATCTCTAGAAGTGTGATTTACAGAAACACTGCAATGGAGGTCTGGAATTCATTAAAGAACTATTTCTTGCAAACAAATGGTCCACGAATTTGACAACTCCAGAAGCAAATTTCAACAATCATGCAAGGAGATGCAACAGTGACTTATTTCTTCACTGATTTTCAAGCTTCTTGGGATCAATTGCTTAATCTCAGGCCTTTACCATGCTGTTCTTGTGGTAAGTGTGTCTGTGGTGTGAATGACAAGATCACACTGTTTCATCATCAAGACTCTTTAATGCAGTTCCTTAGTGGCTTGAATGAAGTCTATTCACAAGTTCGAACACAAATCTTGATGATAGAACCAAGTCCCTTAATTGACAAGGCTTTCTCTTTGGTAGTACAAGAGGAAAGACAGAGGGCTTTAGGCTTTAATGGAGGGCCTTCAGTTGATTCAACTGCTCTTGTAGTCAAGACTCAAGGATTTAATCAAAATGGTAAGAACACAAAAGGAAAGGGTAGACCTATTTGCAGTCATTGTGGCAAGGCTGGACATTTCATGGAGAAATGCTATAGGTTAATTGGCTTTCCACCAGGATATAAGCAAAAGGGCAAGATGTCCATGGCTAATCAAGTGAGTCTTAATAGTGATTCTGGTCAATTTGAAGGTGCATCACAGCTAGGGTCTTTTCCTTTCACATCTAAACAATGCTAGCAGCTGCTATCTTTGTTGAACAATGCTAATAGTACCCAACCCTAATTTCCAGAATCATTGTTTGCTTTCGGTGGAAAAGGTTTTCACCTTTAGTAAAAGCAATTCACCTTTCGGAAATTTAGCAATCTTCAGAGGATCCAAGGTTGGGAGGTGCTCTAATACCCAAAACCCGGGGGGGGGGGGGGGGGGGGGGGTAAGTTACAAGTACTGGGATAATAGGCTGACTGAGGCCATTTGATTACATGTGTAAAGACTGACTGGGGTATTACAAATGCTAATTGCCATCTGATTACAAGACTAAGGGTTGTAAAGAGAAGGGAGGGTTATCACAATTTTGGAACTCTTCCTAAAATTGGTCTTGCCTCAGAATGGAACTTAAGCTTCCTTATATAGACTGGAGGAAGCCTTGGATCCTCTAAGGATTGCTGAATTTTCAGAAGGTGAATTGCTTTTACTGAAGGTGAAAACCTTTTCCACCAAAAGCAAACAGTGAATCTGGAAATTGGTGCTGGGTGCTGTTCATGAATAGTGACTGTTACTGTTCATGAATAGTAACTTGTCTTTTGTCTTCATACGGCTGTTGATTGCGGGGACTGTTCATCAACAGTGACTGGTGCTGTAGATGAATAGTACCTTGTCTGGAGATACTGTTCTGAATAGTGACCAATGCTATCTAGAAGTAACTATAGGTTGTCCAAATTGTACCCTTCGTAAGGGTCTTGTGAATCCTAGAAGAGGTCAATTGGACTGCGGTTAACTGAAGCTTCTAAAGAGGCAGAAGAAACCTTTTCTTCGGACTCTAACATCTTAGACCGGAAGAGCAACTGCATTGGAAGATCTTTTAATTCAGAGTCTAGGCTTGATTGAAATCATGTTTTCTGGGCAATGGCTCATTGAATTGGGGGATATTAATCTGTATCATAAACATCAGATGGATATCCATCATAGGAATCCCATGGGGGCCTATAATTGCATTCATACTCATGATAAGTAGCATATTGGCTACAGAAACCATAGTATAGCAAAGGTTCATATTCTGGACTTCTAGTAATGAACTTTCTAGGGTTGTTGTTACCAATTCTTTGGAGATTAAGGATGGATTTGGAATAAGGCCTAGTGGTGAATACTGAAATTTTACCTGCATTTCCTACGAAATGGTAATTTTTCCATGGGTCTTGGATAGTATCAAGAATTTCATTATTGAAGTAGTTCTTCCAACAATCCGCAAGAGCATATGGATCTCTGTAAGATAAATAAGAATTTCCTTCATACCAAGGGCCTTGGTGAGAGTACCCATTAATGAGTACTAAATGTCTTGAAGGCTGGACAGTCATCCAATTGTCTCTTTCCCATTGTGGGATTGTGCTCCTGCATCTGATAGAAACAAAAGGACTCTTGATGGGTGCAACAGCTTGTTGAATGATCTGTGGAAACTGGCTACTTTGGTTATGGCTTGTTAATTTGATAAGTCTGATAAAGCCATATTCAAACATTCGGGAAAGCCAGCTAGGATCCCTATCTGCTTCATCCGATCCATCTTCATAGTTGATTAAAAGACTCAGAAACAGATGTTTCTTTTCATATACTCTAAGATTGCCCCCAAAGTATTCTTCCCATCTAGCTTGGATAAAAATATCATTTGTACCGTCTGAGTTAGCAGGATCTGGGAAGGTAGTGGTGACCAATATTTTGATTTGTTCGAACCATTGGTCAAAGGATTCAAACATAGCCTTACTTCCTAAAATAATGATTTGTATTTCAGTTGGCAAGTTGGCAATAGCACTTCTTAGCTAGGTTTGAGTCTTAAGACTTAACCTAGCATAATTAGTACCCATTATAGTCTTTTTATCCATTGAATGGATATCCTCTTTGCCAAAGAGTTGACTAGTGAAGGCCTCATTTCTTGCCTCAAGGTTAACTAGGTGAATTTCTAGTGCTTGGAGGGTTCTTTGGAAAAGGCCATGGTGTTTTATGGTGAAGGCTGCTTGGAGGTTATCAAGGATGAATTTAATGGAGTTTGGAAGTTCTTTATATGTTCCTTTGCTGAATTGCAATTTCCTGGATAGAACTTCCTGTAGAATAATAAACAATAATAATAATAATAAATGTGAACACAAAAAATAGTAACAATTCCACGCATTGTATGAAGAAATAGCTTTCTCTTTAATTTTTTTTTTTAATTTAATGGAGAAATCTAATATACTACACTTAAAATAGTGTACCTAAGTATTATCTTAATTGAAAATTCTAATATACAACACCTAATTGTATCTAAGTTTTAGTGGTGTGATTTCATTAACTCATTATGAATTCTTCTATGACTATTTTTGTTACAACTTTGATGATGTAGAGTTGTAATACAAAAGTTATGTCTAGAGATTTCTCGTTCATTGTACTATATGGGTTGTTATTGCATACCTCTAGCCACCTTATGTGAAAAGAAGAGAGTATACTCCCATAATATACAATAATTTTTGGTACTATCTTTCTTTGCTAGGGCTTTCTCGGTATAAGTGGAGAAATCATGGTCAGTGTACAACATATTTTGTGAGGGCAAGCCGAGTAATTTCATTTTAATGCTTGCTCTATTGCCTACGTTCGTCTCTATTGTTCTTATGTTTTTTGTGAGAATATACGAAGCAAACATAGTTGATGACGTGAAGCAATTGAATGGTTTCCCTATTGTTGCTCTGATTATTGCTGGTTATCTCATGATTACACTAGTATTGAAAAATACTTTTAGTTTGCCATTATGGGCACACATTATTATGTTTATATTTATGTTGCTTCTACTTGCATCACCACTAATTGGAATTGCAATCAAAGCCCAGATGGAGGACTCCAAGAGACTTTCGCAAATGTTTTCTAGTGAAAGTAATCATTCAAAGGAGAACCCAGCCAAGGACACTCTAGCATATCATGAACTACCCGATGGAGAAGGTCAAGTTAATGCTGCTTTAGATGACAAAATTCTTCCTTATGAAGAGAGCATGAATCTTTTGCAAGCCTTGCGTACCATTAACTTCTTCTTCTTGTTTTTGGCCATGGTATGTGGAATGGGCTCGGGGCTAGCTGTGACAAATAACTTCAGCCAAATAGGGAGATGTCTCAATTACACTGCTGTGGAGGTTGATAATTTGGTCAGTTTATGGAGTACATGGAATTTTGTTGGGCGTATTGGAGTTGGGAATTTATCTGATTATTTACTACACACAAGAGGCTGGACAAGGCCATTGTTGATGTCTATTTCTCTAGCAGCAATGACTATTGGCCACATTGTTTTTGCTTTCGGTTTGCCTGGAATGTTATACATAGGTTCGATCCTAGTGGGCATTTGTTATGGCTCACTGTGGTCACTAATGCCCACGATCAATTCAGAGACATTTGGTGTTAGGCATATGGGTACTATTTTCAATGCTATTGGTTTAGCATGTCCTATTGGATCCTACATTTTCTCTGTGAGAGTTGTTGGGTACATTTATGACATGCAAGCAACTGGTGAAGTTCATTCCTGCTTTGGTACTCACTGCTTTATGCTGTCTTTTCTAATCATGGCATCCCTAGCTCTCTTGGGGTGCCTTGCTGCTATTGCACTGTTCTTTCGTACTAGGCAATTCTATCAATTGGTTGTGATTAGAAGATTGAAGCATTCTTTAAGATGATGAGAAGAAATATGTAAACTTTGTGTACAGAGAAAAGTTAAGGCCTATTTGGTAATGTTATTCTAGTTACGTTGTTTGTATTTTTTAGAAATATATGTGTGGGTGAAAAAGTGTGTGAAAATACGTGTAATATTGTTTAAACACTGAAAACTATTGTTTAAACAATAGTAACGAACGGGGCTAATAACTTGGGCAATCATCTTTTTCACTCATTAGCTATTGTTATCTAGATAATTATAACTTGTTATTTTTTATGCGATTTTTCCTATAACTATATAAACTTGTATCGCTCAAATAACAAATCCAATTCATAAAACCCAATATTGAAATGAAAACTATATATTCAAACTTTTTCCAATCAAGCATATTGGTCACAATTAATTGTGACAATTGGAATAATTATTTTATACAAAATGTTGAATCAGTTGATTGTAAGATGGATTTGGACAAAACATCTTGAAAAGATTTCAATTGAGAAGTTAATACGACATTTAAGGTACACTATGTAACCCAAGAAGGTTAAGGCATTCTTTAAAATGGTGAGCAGTAAATATGAGAAGTTTGTGTAAAGGTAATATTAGCTAAGGCTATAACCTTTGTGATTAGTTATGGGTGTTATATGATTGTTTATTTGTAATTGGGTGAATGATATCTCTGTTTTTTTAAAGGAAAAGGATAATTTAGGAAAGAATCTTACTGATATTTATTATTAATAGTTTCAATTCATAATCATCGAATATTCTGGCATTTTACCCTTAATTTTTTTTAAAATTGGGCAATATGCCCCTGTTTGCAAACTATATAGAGGCGCGCCCCTGTTTCAATACTCGATTACCTTAAAATCGAGTTTCAATTAAATACTCGATTCGTAGAAAATCGAGTTATGCCCAATTAAACTTAAAAAAAAAAAAAAAAAAATTGCATTGAACTCGAGCTCCAAGAACTTGAGTTCCATGCAAATTTTTTTTTATAAGTGTGATCGATATCAAGTTCAAGAAGCTCTATAGTGGCGTTTTTAAGCCCTATAGTAACGTTTTAAAGCCCTATAGCGGCGTTTTCCTGCAAATTTTTTTTTATAAGTATAATCGCCCCATACTAAGTTTAGAGAACCCTATAGTGATGTTTTAAAGCCCTATAGCGGCGTTTTCCTGCAATTTTTTTTATAAGTGTGATCACATCATACCAGGTTCAGGGAGCCCTGTAGTGGCGTTTTTAAGCCTTATAATGACGTTTTAAAGCCTTATAGCAGCGTTTTCTTGCAAATTTTTTTTTTTTTAATAAATGTGATCGCCCCATACTAGGTTCAGAAAGTCATATAGTGGCATTTTTAAGCCCTATAGTGACGCTTTAAAACCCTATGGCGGCGTTTTCCTGTAAATTTTTTTTTGTAAGTGTGATCGCCCCATACTAGGTTTAAGGAGCCTTATAGTGGCGTTTTAAAGCCTTATAGTGACGTTTTGGAACTCAAGTTCCGTAAAGTCAAGTTCCATGCAATTTTTTTTTGTTTTTTTTTTTGTTTTTTAAGTTTGATCGGGCATGATTCGATTTTCTACGAATCGAGTATTTCATTAAAACTCGATTTTAAGGTAATCGAATATCGAAATAGGAGCATATCCCTATATAGTTTCAAAATAAGAATATATTGTTAAATTTTTAAAAAATTAAAGGTAAAATACTAGAATTCCCCAACATCATCATTTTTGGAATCATGCTCAGTGTGAAAGTGGTCAAATTCCTATACCTACTAAATGATTGTTTATTTTTTGAAATGACTAAATGATGGTTTATGACAAAGCTATTCTTTTCTTTTATTATAATTTTTTTTGACATAAAGGAAGCTCTCAACATAAAAAATACCAACAATCTCCGAAATTCTATAGAAAATCGTGTCAGACAAGAAGTTAGTCTAGAATTGCAACATATGCATATAGATTCATGGAAGTTCAATCTTTGGCTGTATCAACCATTAAATTTCCCATGTTATAGAACTATTAACTCTTTGATTATCAGTCTATTTTAATATTTCAGACCAAAAGGGGAAAAGAAAAACACTTGAAACTCTCAGCATCTACTATCTAGGATACCTAGAAAATTTAATTAAAAAGAGGAACAGCTTACAAGGAAATCTTATAAATACTCTGATTTAAAAAGGAGTGCATTTGTAGGTAACTATTGCTATTTGAAATGCTTAATAAAGTAACAAAAAATTTCTCTCTCTAAATATAGGGCTACCCAATAGGAAACCCTCCCTGTATCCAGAAATCCTTCAACCCAAGTTTGAAAAAAAAAAAAAAAAAGGTTTTGATCTCTGATCTTTGATACTATCTTAATATTTTAATAACTAAATATACCTTTCGTTTCTTAGAAAACACACAAGTATCACTTTCTATGAGGTTCAAAATTTATGTTCCTTTATAACATAGCAGGGCATATCATAGTTTAGGGCAACAGACCATTACCTCAAGAAGTATAAAATTATTCTCTCTCTAGGAGAGCTTGGTCCTTGGCATTTTTGCCGGCTATCTCTTAAGCTAAACCTTCTTCTCACCTCCTTTTCTTCCAATAGGTTTTTCCCTTCACTGTTTTACTCTTGTGTTGTCTTTTCAATCTTGTCTTGATTATCTGTGGCTTTTCTTGCTTTGTCTTACCCGAGGAGTGACTTTTCACTCTTGTTTTGTTTTGTTTTATTTCTTTTCCTCCCTTTCTTTGTTTAAGTTTTCTTTTGTACTTCTTGTTTTCTGTGTGTTCCTTGTCTCTTCTTTTCTTGTGTCCTTTTCCTCCTTCTGGGTCTAGTTGTGTCGGAGTTTCACAAATGGATGACTATTTCATAGCACGTGAATATGGTTGGATTGAAAGTAGTGGCTCAGATATAAGCAATGGCCCTTTTGCGGATGATACTGAGTCTGATCAACAAACTTTTAAGGGTGATGAAATTCCTTTTGCGAGGCAAGGCCCCATTATTGAAGCTAATCCTGAAGAAGTCAACATGCAACGGGATTTCTGGGGCCTATATGTGCTATAGGTTTCATCCTTGAGAGGAAGTTCTCTGTTCAGCATTTACAACACATCTTAAATGTTGCATGGAGAATCAGAGGCTTAGTTACTGTTGTTGGAAGAGATTCTCATTTCTATTTGCTCCACTTTGAGATGATTGAAGACTTAAATCATGCATGTAAAGAGGGGCCGTGGGCTATCGATGGTGCTCTCCTTATCCTTGAGAAATGGAGGCCAAATTTGGTCTTGAATAGGTTGCAGCTGAAGTTTGTTTCTTTGTGGGTACAATTCCATGGTCTTCCATTGGAATATCATTATCTTGAACTAGCAGAGAATATGGGGCAGTTGATTGGGATTGTAGAGAAAGTGGATTGGGAAGATCAATTGCCAAGAAATATTAGATTTATGAGAGTAAGAGTTCATATGGATCCTTGGATGCCTATGCTTACAGGATTCATGTTAAGGCTGGATGATGGCTCAAGAATATGGGTTCAATGCAAGTATGAACGAGTGCATAAGTTATGTACAAGGTGTGAACTGATTGGACATAGTAGAGGTCAATGCACTCAGGATATGGATACAATTAAGGAATGGCTGTACAGATAGTGGCGAAGAATCCAACGATTACATCAGGTTCAGTTTGGTGTTGATGTTTTAGAGCCTATGTTTAACAATGAGCTTAGAGCATATTATAATAGGGGGAGAAGATGGACTACACAGATACGTTTTGGCCATCTACATCATCACAATCACATGCATCCCCAAGGAGACCCTCACATGCAAGAAAATCAGAATTCACCACATTCGCAACAGAACACTGATGTCAATCAACAATCAATGCATGGGCAAGATAGTCATTTCACAGCTCACAATGTAAATGCCCATCCTGTCGCACCTCATAACACTACCACACAAGCTGAACAGGTACATGCAAGCAGGGATGGAGACAAAAGTTTAAGTTTGGGGGGGTAGGGGCGAAGTTTAAATTAAAAAAAGGCACATAACAACACTAGGCATGTAGCATAACACTACAATCAACAAACTTTATTAAATATTAACAACTAACCATTAAAATTTCAAATCATCTCAACCTAAAAAAAAAAAAAAAAAACACTAAAAGACAAGCACCACCATTAATTATTTGTTGCTCCTTTATTCATTGATATCGTTGCTCCTTTATTCATACGGGCATATGTTATAAAAAAACAAAACCACCCACTTAGCATATGCGTAGTTCATAAAAAAAAAAAAAAAACATAAAAAAAAAAACACCCAATGGGTCCAAACTCCAAACAGTAAAAGAGTTGGACTGTGACGATTTGTGATATGTCCCCCCCAAAAAAAAAAAAAAAAAAAACAGTAAAAGAGTTAAAGTATTGACAGTGATTCTTCATTTAGCAACAAAACAGAAAAAAAATTAAGAGAGTTCTCCATGTTCCATTGAGAGAGAGAGAGTGAGAGAGAGGTTCTGCCTCTGCTCAGCTAAGATGAGAGAGGGAAATACAGTGCTGGTGCTTTCTTGGTCTCTCTCAGAAGCAGATCTGCTACCGACGTGCCGTGCCGCTGCATTTTTGGTCTCAGTCTTCATTCCCTTTGTCTCACGTCTCAGTACTAGTGTCTCTCTCTGGGTTAGGATTTTTTTTTTTTTTTTTTTTTGGGGGGGGGGGGCAATTTGATGGAATGATTTGATGTCAGATTGGTTTTGTTTCAAATTTTTTAAGGGCTGGGCTAATGTTTTTGGTAAATTGTCTGATTGTACTCAATTTTCTTTAGCCTTTCCATTTTGGTGATTTTGTTGTAGGCCTAATTTTTGGGGTTTACCCATTTGTTTTTCTTGTGATTTTAGATTTGTAAATTTTTGTGGGCTTTTTCTTTTTGTTTAAAAGATTTTGCTTAGGGGGGCAAGTGTATTTGTTTTGGGCAAAATTGCTCAAATCTGTAAAATATATATATATATAACTCCGTCCCTGCATGCAAGCCTAATTCAGCCATAAACTCCTTAAACTTAGACAATCATACTAACCCACACACCAATGAGGTTGTACAACATAATGCTCCCAATCTCACTTCGACCCATCAGGCGTCCAACACCGTTAATCCTACTGAGAATGTGAAGTCTTCCTTCACCATGAGGCCTCCATGGAAACCTCCTGTTTCTACTGATCTGAAATGGACTTGGGTTAAGGGTGAGGGCCCTTTTATCATGAATGATGAAGTGAGAGAAGCTACTCACGATTCGTCGGAGATGGAGAGTGAATCCCTTACAAAAAGGTACTTCAATTTGGATAGGTTGAATGAGGAGAGACCTGAAGTTAGAACAGGGGAAACATGGAGACGTGGGCAAATTCCAGAATCACCTGAAGAGGTTGTGGAATCACTTGTATAGAGGGTTAATCATGGATGGTATAGTCTAGAAAGAGGCAACTCTAGTGTTGATTTGAATCATAGAGACGAGTTGGAGAACACATCCAATGTTGTGGGACAGAATAATGGAGATACTGCTACACCACAGAGTCGGGGCTGGGCCGAACTAGGAGTTTGGACCTGGGCTTGGATTTTGGGATGAACTCAAGCCCATTATCAATTGCACCTGACCCATCTTCCCCCGTGTCTACAAGGTCTGACCCAGGGCCTCAAATGGAAGTGCAAAAGGAAGAAAATTGGAAGGTGGTTCCAGTAAATATATCGGCTACAACAGGATCTAGGAAACGGTTTAGAGTGGAGATTGGTAGATTGGGAAGGAATATTAAGCAAAGACTACTCTGTGGATTATGTCACAAAGAAGGTACTGTTGAACTTAATGAGGATTCCTTTGATCATTCCTTATCTATGTTTAATTACTTGTTTGTTAATACTGAGTTTGGTAATAGAAATGGGCAATGGGAAGCTGGCCCTATGCAGCTTCCCCAGGGGCCATGAAAATACTAAGTTGGAACTGCAGGGGTCTGGGCAAACCTACTGCAGTTCTAAAATGTGAAAAAAAGGCCCTAGAACTAAAACCTGATATTATGTTTCTGATGGAAATGAGGCTAGTTAAGGATAAAGGGAAATTGGTGTGGATTAAATGAGGATTTGATGAGGGCTAGGAGGTGCCTAAGGAAGGTTTAGGTGGAGGCCTGATTTTGGCTCGGATGCTAGGTGTTAATATTCATATTGTCTATCATTCTAACCACATCATTCACACGGATTTGATAAACAGTAAGGGCAACCACTTGTCTATCACTTTCATCTATGGTCATCCTGATCATTCGAAAAGGTATAAGGTGTGGCAACAACTTAGGAATTTAAAGGTTGTAGCTCATCCTAGTTGGTTATGTATTGGTGACTTCAACCAAATACTCACCAAAGAGGAAAAGCTCTCTTTTAACAAATGTCCTATTGTTGGGGCTGAGTAGTTTCAACACCTCATTGCTGAATTACAACTGTGTAATTTAAGAGCTGTAGGACAAAGGTTCACTTGGATGAACAACAGAGAGGAGGAGGGGTTTGTGATGGAGAGGTTAGATAGAGCTTTAGCTACTGCTGATTGGGTTAATTCTTACCCACACTATTCCCTACATAACCTGCCAATAGTTGACTCTGATCATGGACCTATATTGCTGAACTTTGAGCAGATCCTTCCCTTTAGGTACAGACCCTTTAGGTTTGAATTAATGTGGACAAATCATCCTAACTGTAAGGATATGATTCTTCAGGCTTAGGGAATTCAAACTAAAGGCTCTAGAGCTGCCCAATTGTTCACCAAACTATCTAATGTCAAGAAGGAAGCTTTAAAATGGAATAAGTTGGTTTTTGGGAGGCTAGATAATGATATAAAAAAGAAGTTGGCTAAATTACAGGAAATTCAAGATTCCATTGATTCATTAGAAGCTGTTAGGAAGGAAAAAATTGTGAGAGAGGAGTTGGAAGTTCTCCTGAATAGGGAAGAAACAATGTGGGCACAAAAGGCTAGGAGCAATTGGATTCTGAATGGAGATAGGAATACTAAATACTTCCAAACTGTAGTTAAACAAAGAAGAGCTAGGAGTAGAATTTTATGTATCAAGGATGAAGATGGTTTACTACTGGAGGATCTGATAGAAATTGAAAATAGATTGGTTAACCATTTTAAGTCTTCCTATGAGGATACAGCTTTGCTAAGTGTTGATGATATTCTGGGTGAACTACAATCTTTAGATATGCCTAAACTTTCCCAATAGCAGTGCTTGGATATGAGTAGACCAGTCACCTCATGGGAGATTGAGGACACTATTTTCCAATTAGGTCCTCACAAAGCTCCTGGACCTGATGGAATACCTGCTTTCTTTTATCAACAGTATTGGGAGGTGGCCAAAACTGATTTTGTCAACACCATTCAAGCCTTTTTTCATTCAGGGTCCCTTTATAAGCCCCTTAATCACACTTTCCTCACCCTTATTCCCAAAACCCCCTTTCCCGATGAGGTAACACACTTTAGACCCATTAGTCTTTGCAATGTGATATATAAGACCATCTCCAAGATCCTTATTAATAGATTAAAGCCTTTCATGGATAGTCTTATTTCTCCCTTTCAGAATGCATTTTTAAAAGGTAGAAGTATTTCTGACAATATCCTTATTGCTCATGAAATCATGGACATTCTTAGAAAGAAAAAGGGTAGAAAAGGTAGCTTTGGAGCATTAAAAATTGATATGAAAAAGGCTTATGATAGGGTAAGTTGGAATTTCCTTAAGGCTGTTTTGACTGCCATGAACTTTAGTCAACAATGGATTAATTGGCTGATGGAATGCGTGACTTTAGTTCAATACACTCTCCTTGTTAATGGCAGTAGGTCGAAATCCTTCAAACCATGTATGGGGTTGAGACAGGGTGATCCTCTTTCTCCTTACCTCTTTCTCATGTGTGCAAATGTTTTGTCATTGTCTCTACAAAAGGCTGAATATGACAAGCTAATCAATGGTGTTAAAGTTGGTAGGAGTGGCTATACTTTTACACATTTATTGTTTGCTGATGACTCTTTGTTTTTCTTCAAAAAAGACAATAAATCAATAGCAAACTTAAAGAATATTTTTGGATTGGTACTGTAAGATCTCTGGGCAGGACATTAATTTTGGGAAATCTGACCTCTATTGCTCTCCAAACATGCCTCTGTCTGAACAAGAAGATTTGGCCAGACAACTTCATGTTAATTTGGTTCAACACCCTAGCAAGTATCTTGGTATTGATTTTAAGCTTAAGGGAAATAAAGTGGCTGACTTCCAATTTCTGATGGACAAGCTACAATCCAAGCTTGAAGGATGGATAGCAAATCTATTATCTCAAGCGGGGAGAACCACTTTAATAAATTCGGTACTTCAAACACTCCCTCTCTATACTTTCTCTTGTTTTAAGGTTCCTGAAACAATTTGTAGGAGGATGGATTCTATAGTGAGGGCTTTTTGGTGGGGTCATGCACCTGGGGATAAGAAATTGCATTCTCTTAAATGGAGTAAGATATGCTGTCCTAAATCTTGGGGAGGTTTAGGTATCAGAAATTTTAGTCTTTTGAATCAGGCTATGCTGGCTAAACAATATTGGAGAGTATGCCATAATCCTAATTCTTTAATTGCGAGAACTTTTAAGGCAAAGTACTTTCCTAGGGGATCCATCCATACATGTTCTCCTAAACCTCATCAATCTTGGGTTTGGAGGAACATCATTAAAGCTGATAATCCTAAGCTTAAGGCAGGAAGATGGTGGGTGAATAAGGGTTTAGACATTCCTTTAAGGGATAAGGAGTGGTTTAGGTGTAAATCTAATCTGTTGAATGATCCCTTCATAACTGATGGTTCTGTAGCTGACCTAATTAATCAAGAGAATCACTCATGGAATGCAGATTTAGTGCGAACCTTTTACCCCTTTCCTAGCTGTGAGGAAATTATGAAAATTCCCCTGCCAAAATTTAATACTGGAGGTGACAAACTATTGTGGAAGCACTCAAAGAGTGGGGACTATGAGGTCAAATCAGCATATAGGCTTCTCCTTAAGGACTGCTTGGTTTCTTCTACTGATAGTCATAGGGTGAATCTGGTTGGAAGTAATATTTGGGCATTGATTTGGAAGATAAAGCTTCCACATAAAATTTATACCTTTATTTGGAAATTATTGCATGATTGTCTTCCAACTTTGCAGCTTTTAAAAAGCAGGGGTATATCTGTTGATAGGTTATGTCCAATGTGCAACTATGAGGAGGAATCAGCTTCTCATTTGTTTTTAGTGTGCCCTTTTGCTAAAGCTTGTTGGCATGGTTCATCTTTGGCTGTTCATACCTCTGATTTTAGTGATATATCTGTTCAGCAATGGTTAATTAATCTAATTAATGCTCTTAATTGGAATGAAGAAGGATCTTTTGTTTATATGCAGTCCATCTTTACCACTTTGTGGACCATTTGGCTCCATAGGAACACGGTGGTACATGGAGGTAAACAGCCCAACCCCATGGAAGTAATCCTAACAGCCCAAACTTTGTCTTGCAGGTACAAGGAGGTCTTCTCCAACCAATCTAGTCCCCTTATTAGAAGCAACAGGCCAAGCAATGAACCCAACAATGTCACAGGACAGTGGCAGCTCCTAATTAAAATTGCAGGGACTAGAAACCCAAGACTCAATAGGAGTTCTTGGGCTTTTGAAGCTAAAGATCAGCAAGGAGTTATCAGATTCTATGGTGTTCATAGCAGCAACGCAAGTACAATTACAGGAGTTGTACAGGAGGCTCTGATGGAAGTTGTCTTTACAGTCAAGAACCATGGTTTTCAACGGATCCTTATTTTGACCAACAGTAAGGACCTAATTCATCTTGTTCGTAAGTCTAAGAAACCAGCTTGGAATGAGAGGTCTCTCATTGCTGACCTGGATGTTTTGTACATGGAGGGTATGGTTTGTAAGCTGTTAGAGGTTCCTAGGATTGTACTTGATTTTGTGTATACTGATGCAACTATGGCAGTTAGAATGCCAATACATAACAGTTGGGATGATCCAACTTCTTTTGTAAACTGATATCCTTGTATCTTCCTTTTGTGGTATCAAAAAAAAACAAAAAAAAAAAGTTTAGGGCAACAGAATCTGTTCCAACAAAACTGGAGGAGTTTCCTGCTTTATGGTAAGGTTGAATTACATTTCTTGAAGCTTTGGAAATTGAAGTCTTTTCTCCATCAAGCCATTTGCCACCTAGGATTCAAGGTAGTGTCGTTGATACTTTACATTGTCATTATGTCTAACATATAGTATAAGGATTCAAGGTTGAAACATTTCACAATTCAAATTAAATATTTCAAATTTCAAAGAGCATTCAGTGTCATATTATTTAAGAAATAACTTTTAACCATGAAATGAATTATCTTCATTTCAAACAAAATAAATGCCAAATTTAACTCCTAGTGAGAGAAAGGGGGATGCATATGCCAACTCTAGTCATAGAGAAGCAAATTTGGTTGGTGGACTTTTATTTAAAATTTGATGCATAATGTTGGGAAATTTAGACCCCGGTTGATAAAATTAACAAGTTTTAAACCCAAGTTGTTAATTAGATTTATTATGAATAAAATTTGTTAAAACAAACAAACATTAATATCATCTCAAAATAATGCAGCGGAAAAAATAAATAAGACAAGATATGATGACCCAGGAAAACCAATGAAACAAACTAGTTTCACAGTAAAAAACTTGGGGAGAAACATTCCTGAAAAGCAATCCACTATATTAAAGAGAAGTTTCAGATCTAGTACAAAACTTTTGTCCCTAGACTCTACAATTCCCGTAGATGAACTCACAGCAGAAACCTTCTACCGCTTCAGAGCCTCTGAACTTTTCAATATATGAACGTCACTCTTTGATACACGGATCCCAGTATGTGACCAACCAAATATGCATGGTTCCTAGTATGTGACTAACACACCAACTTGAAGAAGAAGAATGTTGGCTGCAAAGTTCTTCACTTCATCAACCATGAAGATCAAGAAGCACTTGATTACAAAACCCTAAGGTGTAAAAGACGTAGTAGCTTCTTTCAGAGAGAATACGGCATCGGTCACCTTTTGCATTCGTTCTCCTTGTATTCTCTTATGTGACGGCTTCTAAAATAAGTCTTATATAGGTTTAGGGTTATGAAAAAAGAAACCCTACACATACATGTTAGCATGGGCCGAAAATCAAATCTGGAAATCTGAATTTCGTAAAACTCAATAATTCTCGATCGATCGAGGAGGTGTCGAGCCTATTTGTTTCGAGCCATCGAGAGCTATCGAGGAGCTATCGAGGGGATAAAAAATTGCTCGATCGATCGACCTAGCTATCGAGAGGTGTCGAGATTGCGATAACAATCAACTGAAGATTTCGATAGATAGCCTAGCTGTCGAAAGGTGTCGAGAAGCTATCGAGCTTTAAAAATCAGCACTTTCTCACTTGATTCTTGGACAGACTTGCATGGTTTTAACACTTGAACTTGAAACAAGATTTCTTGAAGCATCAAACACATCCTAGATCTACCCAAATACAAGTAAAGTGTGTTTTGTCAAAGGATTAGCCAATTACATAAAATATTGACATATGCTCCTAGCAAATGAATCACATATGTCCTAACAATCTCCCCCTTTGGCAATCCGTGACAAAACCACAACAAATAAATGAACATATGAGAGAAGTCATAAATCACTCAACTCATACTTACTTGTTGAATACAATAAAATCTATCATAACACAAACTCTTGAAAATCTTTGCAAGAAGAGAGTTTATGGCGAGAAGACTTTGACAAACTGTATTTCTAAAACACTTTAAACAAAACTCATCAAGGCATCTTAGTGTGAAACAGAAATAATAGATTGCATACACGTAATAAGAAACATGTGTATAAAGATAGAAAAGACACAACACATGTAAAGGTAGGTGAAAAAGACATACATCAATATATAAAGAATATAAAAACAATGTATGTAAACATGGTCACAAGACTGGTGTACAAGAAGAAGGAGGTAAGTACTCCCCTTAACAACATAAAACACATCTCCCCTTTACAAAGACATGTATTTCTCCCCCTAACATGTAGAATCTTAAAAAGAAATCACATATTCTCCACAATTTCTCCCCCTTTTTGTCATGATTGACAAATGATACAAGAAGCTAGAAAGTTTCACCCGAGAAACATAAAGATGATCAAGGATGATCAAGGGGGTACAAAGAATCCATAAAAATGCATGAATGTAATGAAACAAGATGCTATGGATGACAAGATAAAAGAAAGATGCAAAACATGTGAAAAACAATGCATGCAAAAGGATCTCGATCAATTGAGAGGTGTCGAGAAGCTATCGAGTTTTAAAAATCAGCATTTTCTCACTTGATTCTTGGACAGACTTGCATGGCTTTAACACTTGAACTTGAAATAAGGTTTCTTGAAGCATCAAACACATCCTAGATCTACCCAAATACAAGTAAAATGCGTTTTGTCAAAAGATTAGCCAATTACATAAAATATTGATATATGTTCCTAGCAAGTGAATCACATATATCCTAACACATAATTTTTCAAAAATATCAAGGTCTCAAGGGTTGGAATTCATCGAGCACTCTTTATTTATTTACAACTCTGGTCATAAAGAAGAAAACTTGGTTGGTGGACTTTTAATTAAGATTTGATCCATAATTTTTCAAAAATATCAAAGTCTCAAGGGTTGGAATTCATCAAGCATTTTTTATTTGTTTATTTATAATGATTAATGTCCGTATTGATGTATTAGATAAGAGTTCTATATGATATTCAGATATTATATGTTAACATTTTTTATATAAAGAAAGAATCAGTGGCAAGTTGGCAAGACTCTTTGAGGACACCAATATGATTATAAGTTGATAACTTTGGTCCAAGAAAAGTGCCACCAATAATAAAGATTGTCACTATCATGATCATCAACTACCTACTTAAATTTATGATTTTAAAAATCTTTGAGGACTTTTTTATTATTTATTTTTTTTTCTTAAGAATAGTATAAGTTTGGACTATTATTAAAAAAATTATAACTTTGCCACAAATTCAATTAATGGCGCTCATAAATACATACATTATATACAAAGTGACAAATGGGATATGACCCCCTTCTATTAAATTTTTCAATTTGCTTGAATATTTATTTAGATGTATGATTGTATTTAAAGAAAAAAAATGCCACGTCTCATACCGGAATAAAAATGGGAGGGAATTCACTTATTATTGGCGTGCACTGTCAACATTTTGTTCTCCCCCTCTCTAATCCCTCTCCTCTCCTCTCCTCTTAATCATTTAAATTTAATTTATTATATATATTTTCTTTGATAATCATCATGTTTATGTAATTTGATAATTTCACAGTTGAAGTTTATGTTACTGTGCTGTAGATGTTTACGCGATTGTGTTAATCCTTTTTTTTAATCACCGTGTTAATCCTTTTACTTGACATTACTGTACACTTTTCACTAGACTATGAGAAATATTCTATTCTTGTTACTATTGCACATTAATACTTATCTTTGTTAAACGTTTTTACATCAATTGGCTGAATATGCTTGCTTAGCAATGATGGACTTTTTCTTACGTACTTTTACTGGACATATTCATTTAAGTTTATTGAACCATTTGGATATTACCAATTTATCCATGCAGGACACATTTATTTGGATTTCATTGAATACATTTGATCACCATTGCTAGATGCCTTTGTCCTAGCTTTATTAGAAACTTTACTTTCACTTCACTAAAATATTATCCTAGCTTTGCCGGATGAAAAATTAAGATTTTATTAAGCACGTTATTTTTATTTTGTCAAGCACACTGCTTTTGATCTGAATGTTTCTAAATGCATTAATATTATTTTGCCAGCACTTCTTGAGACACTCATGTCATCTTTCACTTATTTTGACATGATTTACATGCAGATCTAACTCGACACTAATATAAATCACCACAAAACAGACTCCAATGCTTTTAAAATATTTTGCAACTAATCTTAATGTTCTCAATGTTGTTATTGGATGCTTTGGGTCAGCGGCGACTTTAGGATTATTTTTAAGGGGGGTCAATAAGAAATATAAATTATACAAAATTTTAAATAAAAGAGAACTTGAATATATCAACATCACAAAAAAAAAAAAAAAAAATACATAAAGTTTTACAATTGCTTTCTACGATGTTTCATATTTTGAATTTGTTGCATGATATCTTCATTATTAATTCTACAAACTATATCTCTTTCAATGTACACAGCCAAGCAATCATTCATCAATTGATCTTTCATTTTATTGATTTATTTCATTTTTTTTAAGATCTAAGTGAATTTTTTCTAAGGTTTAAGATTAACAAATTTCTACTTTTGTTATTAGGCTTATTAATTTTTTTCCAAATTTTATATCAAATTGGTTTGTGATTGGTTTTTTTTTTTTTTTTTTTTTTTTTTTTTTGTTGTTGTGTATATGTGTTTAAAAAGACCAAGATATTGTTAAAAAAATTATATTCAAATTTATTTTCAACTGGGCTTAAAAAAAATATAAGACCAAGGTGTTCAAAATTTTATTCTAGGGGTCAAAACCAAAAAAGAGAGTATATATATATATTGGTTTCAGTACAGGGGGTTCATTTGAACCCCCTGGGCTCCAACTGGAGCCGCCCTTGCTTTGGGTCATAACTATGAGAAAGTATACCCTGTATCGAGTACATGCGACATCTCTCTCATAGCAAGTGGGTACTGCACATTAGTGGGGCCACCTGCTGTGAGAGAGATGATACATTGCCACTTATTTTTTCATAACTACACAGTCACTTATTTTCTCTTATTAATTACATCACTTTATCGTTTAAAGGGAAGCACAACGGTACTAGATAGCCAATTGCGATCCATTGGCATGAGTTTCATACTCGACTACTCCCTAAACTTGATTCTAACTGTTGAAATATCAAAGAATGACACAGGTTCAAGCAAAAAAAAGGAAAAAAAAAAAAATCCCCCAAATAGTAGTCCACTTGGTGGGGGCGATCCAGATCATTTTTCAAATAATAATAATAATAATAATAATAAAGGGTGTACATCAACATTTTTTTATACAAAGAACTTGCTTTCTAAGTTCGGCAAGATTATTTCAGTTCTTATTTACGAGATATCTTGAAACATCTCATGAATTGATGGTGTGGTGAATGGAACATGAGACCGTTGGGTTGATGGCATGTCTTTCAAGTCCATTGAGTCCACCACTCAAGTGTCCCCATATGTACATCAATTCTTGACCTTCTTGAATCGATAATCAATTTTTTAATACATAAAACCATTAACACCTCTAAAATTATTAAAATGTTATCATTTTCATATAAATTTCATTCGTTTTGTTTTTTTTTTTTGTTTTTTTTTTTTTTGGTATTCTTTCTATATTCTTCCATTAAAGGAGTTGCCATCAAGTGACCTAAAATGACATTATATATATTTAGGACACATAACAACACAATATGACAGAATTAGTCAAAAAAACGTATTTAATAAAAGTAAAAATTATGAGATTAAAATGAATAAATCAGATGTTACAAGATTGAAATTAACTTTGAGAAACGTTAGATAGTGTAATTTGTAAGTATATGTTCAAAGCTTGTTAATAGAGAAATTAACAATCCTTGACAAGTCTCTTTAAGGAAGCAATCATGATGACTTGGTCCAAGTAAAATGCTAGCAATAATTGAGATTATCACTATAATGTGAAAGGGCTCAGATTTGGTGCTAAAAACACACGAGCTTGTTTAGACCCCAAATTTTAAATTACGGCTAGATTGTTTTTTTCTCTGACTTAATCAAAGTGGTGGAATAAGAGTAAATGTGTGCAATGAACCGATAACTACTCTAATGCATAAACATGAACAACAAACAATAAATGTAAAGCGCAAGAGTAAGGGAAGAGAGATGCAAACATAAGATAACACCAAGACGTGTTATCGAAGAAGAAACCGAAGAACTCAGTGAAAAACTCTTCCACGTCCTTCCAAGTCCAAATCGATCCACTAGTGAATAAGTTGGAGTACACGAATAATAAAAGACCCTCCAAGCCTATTCTACTCAATGTACTTGAGCCCTCCAAGATCCCACTATCAACGGACTTTTCGGAATCTTATCTTCACTAGCTTTCCGAATCCCGCAATATGCCCAATTGTATCCGCCAAGCCTTACCAGTTTCATTTGGCAAATCCCCAAAACTTTCCAAGCTCCAAAACACTCACTGCACTTTGAAAAGGTATGAGTTGTGTTTGAGTACAAATCTCCTCTCAAAGTATGACAATGGGAAAGGGAAGGAGAAGAGGCTACAATGATTTCTCACTAAGGATGAGTAGCTCTCTCCCTCTAAAAGATGGGTGTGTTGTGTTATAGAAAACCTATTTAGGGTTTCTCTCTCTGAATAGTCTCTTTTACTTTTGTTGGTAATGAGGTATATATAGTATGGGTGAAAGGTAAGAAAATCACACTTAAAAACCTCCAAGCAGAGCATTTCTCGGGTACCTTGTGAGATGGCCTGTCTTGTGAAGCACTCGCGAAATGCAGCTAGCACTTGACTTTTTAGCTTCTAGCATGTCTTTCTCACGTGCCCTTTTTCGCAAGTTACTCTTCTCATGAGTTAGTCGTGAAATTGCACTGATTCTTCATTTCATGCTCAATTCTTCACCAACTTAATACTAAACCCAATACAATAAAATCCCACAAAATACAAGGAACAAAATTAAAGCAAATACAACACTTTTTGTCATGGAATAAAGCCAACATAAAATATAGTTGTAAATCACAACTTTACATAATGAATCTAGAGGAGGAAGTAGATACGCTTGGACCCCTAACTTGAGAATGCAGGGGGAGCCCATTAACTCTAAACATGGTCAAGCCCAAATCTAAAAAGGCATGTACACTGAGAAATTGAACCTATAATATTCCCCTCCAACCTCACATATTGGTAATTAGAGACAGCCTATGCTAACTAACAACCCCTTAAGAAGGACATGTTGATTGTTAGGACATATGTGTTTTCACTTGTTAAGAACATATGTCACTTATTTATGTAAATTGGCTAATCCTTTGACAAAATGCACTCTACTTGTAATTGGGTAGTTCTAGGTGTTTTTAATACTTCAAGAAATAAGGTTTCAAGATCAAGTGTTGAAGTCATCAAGTCTGTCCAAGAAAAAACAAGCTGAAGTGCAAATTCATTAAAGCTCGACACCTGCTCGATAGCTACCTCGACACCTGCTATCTGTCGAGAGTTATAATTTCAGATTTTCTAATCTGATTTCCTTGGGATCCGTGAATATGCTTTTGGGCCTTCTTTTCTTCTAACCCTAAACATATAAAAGGATTGTTTTAAGAGCCGTCATATAGAACACAAGTTGCAAAAGCATTGAGCAATCTTTGTTCAATCAAATTGTGATCAAAAGACGAAATTCTTGACCTAGTTCATCTTCTCTGAAGAAGTTGCTGTGTATTTGCACCAAAGGGTTTTGTAACCAAGCATCTTCCTGATCTTCATCGTGTAGGATGAACTGAAGAACTTTGCAGCCAACCTCTCCTCCTTAGTTGGTGTTTGAAGTCACGTACTGGGATCCGCGCATTGGTTAGTCACGTACTTGGGAGCCGTGCATCAAAAAGGGAAATTGTCACTACAGATCAAGTCCAATTAGGTATTGGGGTAAGGGTTCAATTGTAGGTTGGTAAGGTACTTGGGATTCCTTTACTTGTAACCGCTTGATTTGATAATAGTGGAGTTTTGGGAGTGGTGACCTGAAAATCACCCGGTGGGGTTTTTGCCGCAAGAGTTTTCCCCATTCGTAAACAAATCACCGTGTTATTTATTTTCCGCTGCTTAATGAGTTTATTGGTGATTTTTTTGTGCTTCCACATATTTGCATGTTAAATTGATTAATTAATAACTTGGCTAATTAATTAATTGGTTTAATCACAAGGGGTCATTCAGATTGTGGCCTATCAAGTGGTATCAGAGCGGGCACACTCTGATTAAGGTTTAATCTTTGCTGTGTTTAATCCATTGACCCCTGTTTGTCATGGATAGAGGACAGTCGTTAATTATACCTCCTTTATTTGATAGGACTAACTATGCATACTGGAAAGTGCGCATGAGAGCTTTTTTTGCAGTCCTTAGATGAAAAGGTGTGGCAAGCTGTTAAGATTGGCTGGACTAAGCCAAAAGAAGCGCCGGCCGATTGGGATGTCGCAAAGATCAAGGCAGCTAAATTCAACAACAGAGCGTTAAATGCCCTATTTAGCGCAGTCACCAATGAGGAGTTCAAGAAAATATCCTCAACTGAAACTACTAAGGAGGCTTGGACCATCCTCCAGACAACCTATGAAGGAACAAAGACTGTCAAAGATTCAAAACTTCAGAGGCTCACTACAAGCTTTGAAGAGATTTAGATGGAGGAGGATGAGTCATTTGATGAGTTCTATGCCAAGCTCAAGGACATAGTGAACTCAGTCTTCAATCTTGGGGAAACTATCCCTGAACCCAAGATTGTAAGGAAAGTGCTCAGATCTCTACCCGAGAGATTCCATGCCAAGATTACGGCAATAGAAGAATCAAAGGATATTGACAAGATTCATTTGACTGAGCTGGTTGGAAACTTGCAAACCTATGAGATAGGGTTATCTAGGATTGGCAAGTCAAGTAAAGGCAAGAGCATGGCCTTGAAGGCAAAAAGCAGTGATACAGATGAGTCTTCTGATGATGAAGATTTCAAGATGAAATCCTACATCACCCGACAGTTCAAGAAGTTTATGAAGAACGCCAATGGAAGGAGCTTCAACAAGAACCGCAGGCAGTCCAGTTCTTCTCAGTTTAAAAGCCAAGACAAAGGGAAGAAGGATACTAAGGATGACGGTCAGCACACTGTTCCTGCAGGACCAAAGTGTTTTGGATGTCATGGATTTGGTCACATGAAGCATGAATGCCCAACATATCTCAAGAGCATTGGGAAGAGTAAGGCACTTGCTGCAACCTTGAGTGACACTGAACCTGAAGATGACTCCGACAATGAGGATGAAGGAATCTTAAATGCCTTCACTGCCACAGTCAATCCTACTGAAGAGATTGTTGAAGAAGTGGATGAAGAAGAAGAACTGGTGGAGTCCGAATTTGAGAAGATGGATGATCAAGATGATATTCATTCAGCCTATGAAAAGCTTTACAAGCTCTCTGAGAAGCATGAAAAGTTGTATAGGCTGGCCACCTAGAAGCTCAGTGATGTGGAACTTGATCGTGAAGAGTTGTCCACAAAGTTTGATGAGGCAAATCAAACTATTGGAGCACTAAGGTTTGAGAACAACTTCTTGGCTGAGAAGACCAAGAAGGTTAAAGCGGAACTGTTTCAAGTCAGAGCTCAACTGGAGAGGACTTCAAGTGCAAAGCTTGATGAGATGCTCAGCAATCAGAAATCTGCTTTGGATCGAACAGGCTTAGGGTATGGTCTTTCTTTCTCTAATACTGCTTCTACTAGTAATACTGTTTTTGTTTCTCCTGCTAATAATACTGAAATTGAGAACACTAATGTTAAAACTAAATTAGCTAGTGAGAATTTAGACAAGGGTAAATCTATCTTAGGAATACCCCCTAAACAAGATAAGAAAGATGCTAAAAACCCTAGAGCTAAGAAGACTAACTCTCAAAAGCCTAAACAAAAAAAGCAGCATCTCTGTCATCATTGTGGAGCTACCGGTCATACTCGACCAAATTGCTATAAGTGGCTAGCCACTTAACAGAGCAACGGCATGATAGCATCTGGAAGCCAAAATCAGCTTCAATCCTCTCTTGCTCCTCTTGGAGATCTTCTCAAAGCCCTCATGTTCCTTTCGAACTTGAACGGTTTCAATTCTTCCCCCTCACCACCGGTTCAAGGGTTCAATCAAAGGAAAGACTCTTCCAAGGTGTGGAAGAAAAAGGACTCTAAGTGATTTCATCACTTTCTTTTCCCTTCTTGTTTTTCTTGTTTGTTGCATTGTTTGTGTGTTTTGCATTTTTGTTGAGTCAGTCTAGTTTTATGCTTTGCTTTGTTTAACATGTTTTTGTGTGTTTACTTTCAGTTTTGGTTATTTTGTTTTTAATATAAAAAAAAAAATCAGAAAAATACAAAAAACAGTGTGTGTTTTGTGTACATTGGTGCTTGTGTACCTTGGATGGCCATTGAAACAAAATTTTCTAAACTTTGTATCTTTTGTAGCTTAGATGAGTATCTCTATGCACAACTAAGCAAGTGAGCTTTGTGACTCTTGTTTATGATGAGTAAGATTAAGTTATCTCTTAAAACTTAACACTCATATCACTCTTTTTGATGGGTAGGACTAGAAAATCCTAAGAGAAAGGCATAAATAACCATCTTACCACTGTTGCCCGCCAATCATGTATGACACATGTATGCTTCGGCATAGCAAAAGTGCAGTGTCATAGACACCTATATGCTTCAGCATAGCAAAAGTGCAGTGTCAAAGACATCCGTATGCTTCGGCATAGCAAAAGTGGAATGTCTATGCTTAACATGTTGGGTATTTCTTTTCTCTTTTTTTATGCCCATGCATGATATGCTTAAAAGAAAATATGCAAAGAAAATAAAAAGCAAAAAGATCAAAAATGCTTTAAATATGATTGCAAGCGTGTTTTTTAGGAGATGTGGGACTTATAGGATGTACCTCGAAGGTGATAGTCTCCATCAAACAATTATGATTGTGTGTGAGTTAAAGTTATTTACTCATATCTCAGATCGTCATAACATGTATATACATATGCAATCTTGCGATGTTTTTCACACACAACACGCAATATTCTTTGCTACTCTTGATACATGTGCAGGTACAATATGATTTGGCCATCACAAGTGTTTACATGTGCTAATGTATGCTCACTAAACTGGCTTGACTTGTTTTTGAAAAATAAAATTGGTTAGACTTGTTTAGTGTGTGCGTGTGTTTCTGAGGATTCATGTGCTTAAAATTTCTGTTGAGAGATGATTTTGAGAGTTTAATATGTTGATTGGATCATTGGTTGAGGTTCTTGTTGAATTGCATTCATGTTTGTGTTTTTCACTTCTCGAAAAACTGCTTTTTAAAGATGGCTCGACACCTCCTCGATACCTGGTTATCTGTCGAGCTCTTCAGCTGATTCTTATCGCAATCTCGACACCTTTTCGACACCTGATGGATCGATCGAGAAATCTCCTGTCTCTTTGATACCTTCTCGATCGATCGAGTTTCTGTTCTTGGTTCTGGTGTTCATTCCTTGACACCTTCAGCTATTGACGGCCATTTCCTCGATACCTTCCTCCACAGCTTCCTCGATACCTCTCGACACCTCAGCTGTCGAGATTTACTAAGGTGTCTATTTAAGCTCCTGTCGCGATTCTTCTCTCATTTCACTCAATCTCTCTTGACCTGCCCGTGGCGGTTCCTCTCCCAAACTTGATTTTCTCACTCCATACTTCCAACCCACTTGATTCTTGACCATTCCTTGCCTCTAATCACTTGGTAAGATCACATTTCCCTTCCTTTTTCATGCATTTCATGTTTTGAAACTTAGGTTTTGGGGTTTTTGAAAATTTTTGGGATTTTTCAAAATTAATGAGTGTTTCTTGAAATTTTGAGTTGGGTTTTCACTTAAATGTTTTCAAAATGTCATACATTGCATTTCATGTGCATTAGAATGGTATTTACATGCATTTAGATGTGTGTTCTATGTTTGTGTGCTGCTAGGATTAGATTGGGCTGAACCCATGATGCTTTTCAATTTGCATGTCACATGTTCATGCATTCCCATGCATACGTAATTTTTGTTCAATATATTTGATATATGTAAACTGTGTTGGAACTTTTCTGATTGTCTCCTTCTCTTTCTCTTTCTTATTCTGTTTACATTAGTAGTGTCTATGGCACCCAAACGTAAATCCACTCCGGCTCGGAACCCTCTGCGTTCTGGAGCTTCCTCTTCTTCTGATTCTGCTCCTCCCTCCCGTTCGGCTCCATCCAAATCTGCTCCATCTACATCTGCTCCTTCTTCCTCTACTGGCGATGTATCTCTTGGAGACATCATGGCGCAGTTACAGCGCATGGATGCTCGCCTCGATACACTCTCCACTGAGTTGTACTAGGTGAATGTTCATGTTGGTCATATTGCACGACGGTAGGCGACCATGGGTGGTTTTGCTTCTGAGGCTACTTCTTCACCACTTCCTCTAGCAGCTTCTGACTTTGAGGATGTTGATGATGATGGTGATGACAATGACGCTTCGGATGATGATGAAGATGCTAGCTCTACTGATGAGATGTCTACATGACACTCTACCCTTTGTCACTCGTGACAAAAAGGGGGAGTAGTTTTGGGTTATGAGAGTAATCATCTTAGGGGGAGAGTTAGTATAGGACATTTTTGATAGGGGGAGTATTAATATGTTAAGGGATGTAGTGAGGTTTTGATGGATCTTTTCTTTTCTATTCTTTATAGATACATTGTTCTTGTATATGAGGTCTTTTGACCAGTTTTACATACATTGTACTTATCTTCTTTCTATATGTGGATGTATGTTTCTTTCACCTCTCTCTACATGTGTTGTTTCTTTTATATCTTTATACACATGCTTCTTATACTTGTATGCAATCTATTATTTCTGTTTCACACAAGATGCATTAATGAGTTTTGTTTAAAGTGTTTCAGAAATACAGGTTGTCAAAGTCTACTTACCATAAACTCTCTTCTTGCTAAGTTTTTCAAGAGTTTGTGTTAGGATAGATTTTATTGTATTCAACAAGTGAATATGAGTTGAGTGATTTATGACTTCTCTCATATGTTCATTTGTTTGTTATGATTTTGTCACGGATTGCCAAAGGGGGAGATTGTTAGGACATATATGTTTTCACTTGTTAAGAACATATGTCACTTATTTATGTAAATTGGCTAATCCTTTGACAAAATGCACTCTACTTGTAATTGGGTAGTTCTAGGTGTTTTTAATACTTCAAGAAACAAGGTTTCAAGATCAAGTGTTGAAGTCATCAAGTCTGTCCAAGAAAAAACAAGCTGAAGTGCAAATTCATTAAAGCTCGACACCTGCTCGATAGCTACCTCGACACCTGCTATCTGTTGAGAGTTATAATTTCAGATTTTCTGATATGATTTCCTTGGGATCCGTGAATATGCTTTTGGGCCTTCTTTTCTTCTAACCCTAAACATATAAAAGGATTGTTTTAAGAGCCGTCATATAGAACACAAGTTGCAAAAGTATTGAGCAATCTTTGTTCAAGCAAATTGTAATCAAAAGACGAAGTTCTTGACCTAGTTCATCTTCTCTGAAGAAGTTGTTGTGTATTTGCACCAAAGGGTTTTGTAACTAAGCATCTTCCTGATCTTCATCGTGTATGATGAACTGAAGAACTTTGCAGCCAACCTCTCCTCCTTAGTTGGTGTTTGAAGTCGCGTACTGGGATCCGTGCATTGGTTAGTCACGTACTTGGGAGCCGTGCATCAAAAAGGGAAATTGTCACTACAGATCAAGTCTAATTGGGTATTGGGGTAAGGGTTCAACTGGAGGTTGGTAAGGTACTTGGGATTCATTTACTTGTAACCGTTGGATTTGATAATAGTGGAGTTTCGGGAGTGGTGACCTGAAAATCACCCGGTGGGGTTTTTGCCGCAAGAGTTTTCCCCATTCGTAAACAAATCACCGTATTATTTATTTTTCGCTGCTTAATTAGTTTATTGGTGATTTGTTTGTGCTTCCACATATTTGCATGTTAAATTGATTAATTAATAACTTGGCTAATTAATTAATTGGTTTAATCATAAGAGGTCATTCAGTTTGTGGCCTATCATTGATGACCTAACTACTTTTTTTTCCATGTTTGGCTGAGCAAGTCTTCCTTAAGAGCTCCTAATTCAAAAATTATTGGCGCCATTAGGGATTAGTTTGATGCAAGGATCCCTACTCTCAATTGCATTGATTGTAGTAGTATTACATTTGATTAGTTCTACAAACCCAAAAATTTGGGAGGGGGCAAGGGAGGTGTTCTTCAATTACCCCATCTCGAGCTCCCCAAGGAGAGGAAGTATCTCCTGCACTAGTCTCATGAGACCTATATCTCACTGACAAGATTCCCCCCTCCCCCTGAAGGAGCATGGGATGATTAACTTAACATTCTGATTCAAAGAACGGTAAAATTATCATTTTGCCCTCAAAGGAAACCCTACAGATACTAAAGCATCATTCTAATAAAGGTATGCAAAATCATAAGCCTTTACTCTTATATTACGCAAAAAAATCTAGCCATTGTCGTATGACTAAACCTTCATATTACATCTGATCAACCCCACAAGTTGGGCTTTGTGTAGTAATCAGTAAACAAGTTAGGTCCTATTGCACCAGTCAAGCATCCTCAAACATTCTTCCCATTTGAGTACTCAACTCAACTGTGACTTCCTCTCTAAAAACAAGGTTTTCAGACCCAGACCGTTCATTGAACTGTAAAGGGAAAAGATTCAAGGTTTTAGAGGTCAAACCGAGGTTGAACCAGGGTCGAACCGTGATAACGTCATAATTAATTTAATAATTATTTTAAATATAAATAAAGATATTAATTTGGTACAAATAAAAAAAAATTTAACTAAAATATCCCAATTAAAACTATAAATCTATATTTTAGTTAATATCTAATAATTTATCAATGTCAAGCCCATTTACATAATATTAATAACTAGACTTAATTATGACGTTATCAAGCCCAAAACCTTGAACCTCAATGTCAAGCCCATTTACATAAGTCTTGAGCCTTGAGCCCCACCTTCTAGTCAAGCATGTTTACATAATATTAATGTCAAGCCCAACTCTCCTCAGTTCCCATGGTCCGAAGAGCTAAAAACTCATTTCCAAAACTTAAAATTGATAGTTGAACACCCCAAAATTGATAGCTGAACACCCCATTGAAAAGCTGAAAAGTTTAACCAAAAAAAAAAAAAAAAAAGCTGAAAAGCAAGACACAAGTGCCTGGCTGTCCATCACAAACCTAAAATCAAAAAAGCAACCCAAAGAAAGGAAGCAAATGAAACTAAAGGGATAGAGAGAGAGAAGAAGTCAGACTCAGAAACGTAAAAGCAGCCCAGAGAAAGAAAAGCAAGTGAAACAAAGGGGCAGAGAAGAAGTAAAAAACGGCTTTAAGAAGTTGAAAGAAATAAAAGGAAAAAATGAGAATCGATCTATCAAGGCAAAGCGTTGCCATGATCCACATTGGTAACGTGGCTGCTTTTTTTTTTTTTTTTATTCGCGATTTCTCCTCTCTTTTCTTTTCTTTTTCTTTTTTTTTTCGTTTTTTTGTTTTTTGCTTTTCAAATTCTTTCATGATTGGTATCTGTTTTCTGAAGGGAGCAGAATTTAAGATTTTTTTTTTTTTTTTTAATGTTCAAATTCAAAGGGAAGTAGTAGGGAACCGTGAGAAGCGGTCTGGTCACGGTTCTCAGAACCGTGAGGTCCGACCGCGGTTCACATGGGTCCCTGCTTTTCTCACATGAAACAGTTCTTGAGGCTAAAAGAACCGCAAAAATGAGCGGTTCGTGGTTTTTTCAGTCGGACTGTACGGTCCTGTCCGGATTTCAAAACCATGCTAAAAATTCATTTTCCCACAAATAAACTAGTTATAATAATTTCTTTTAGTTTCTAATATTAAATTTCTTTTTGTTTAATTTTGTTGCGTGAGATTTTAGCTAGCTACAGAAAGCTTTGGCCCATCCCATTGCTAGCATTGGGTCTTTTTCTTATCTGACTTTTAGCCATAGGCCACCTACGTCACTTTGTAATCCCAAACTGGTATGTGAGTGAGCGAGTCATTCACAAAAAATGACTCAGAGATGAAACAAAAAAAAGTATAATAAATTATTAAATTGTTTACGATATTCAAAATATCTTCCATCGAGAACTCCAGGGCCCAGGCTCCTATTGTTTTTCGAAGAATCTAATCATGGACTCTTCACTTTTATTAAAGCCAAAAATGGCGAAACACGATCAGGGTTGTTGTATTAAACGAGTGAAACACTCAAACACAAGCTCATGCGCGCGTGCAATAGTATAATATAATAAGAGCTACTCTCCGAGAACGAGAATTCAAAAACATAGGAAAGACTTTTTTAGTTTAGACTAGAAAAAACATGTGGAGGCTTAGAATTAGCAGCAGCAAATGGATAGCCACGGTGGCAAGCATATGGATTCTGTGTAGCTGTGGCGCAGACACTTTCAGCATCTACTCCTCAGTTCTGAAATCAAGCCAAGGTTACGACCAATCAACGCTTGACACCGTGGCATTCTTCAAGGACTTTGGCAGCAACTCTGGGGTCTTAGCTGGGCTTCTCTACTCAGCGGTAACAGTCAATAATAACCCTCGCAACTGGGGTGGTGGTGGGCCATGGGTGGTACATGTGGCGGGTGCGATACAGAATTTCTTTGGGTATTTTATGATGTGGGCTTCTGTGGTGGGATTGATCCAACGGCCACCGGTGGCGTTGATGTGTTTGTTTATATTCTTGTCTAACCATGCCGCGGTTTTCTTTGCCACAGCCAATTTGGTTACCGGAGTCCGAAACTTCCCTCAATCCAGTGGGAGTGAGTGGGACCATTGTGGGCATCTTAAAGGTAGGTGCTTCAATATTCTTTGGCCACTCCCTTCTATTATTATTACTTGCCTTTCACTATCTAGCTTTTAAAAGAAGAATGTTAGTTTCACGACAAGTTTCATAATAGTTAATTGTGGGTGGTGGAGACCCCGGACTTTATGGACCCGCTAAATTTTTTTTATTACTCATAATTCGCCGCTTAACGAGTTATGATAAAAGTTGTGAAATTTTTTGTAATACTAAAATTTCTTTTTTTTAAAGTTATTATCTCCTTATCAAAAGAAAAAAAAATGAAAATCTATTTAGAAGGGTAAATTATATTTTTGCCTCTTATAAATAGTGCTTACTAGTCTTCAAAACTTTTAAAACATAACAGCATTAGCATATAAATTAACATTTCAAATTTTTTTTTAATTAATATGATAGTTCATCAAGCTCAACAAACTAGCACGTGAAAATTTAATAAATAAATAGTAATTCAATACCTCTATTAAGTTATTGCTCATCAAAAATACTAAATAATTTTTTTTTTATATTTTTTATTTGGTTGTGGATTTTGGGATTACAAATTTGAATGAATAAATATGTAGAAAGGAAATAGCATTTAATTGTAATCTATATATACATATAAAACCGAAGCCGTAGAAGCTACCACAATTTTCCACGTCATTATTATTTTTAAAACATTAGCATTATAAAACAAAAATTCTGATTTTAATAACTATTTCTCCCCGATACTCCTCCTTTCTTATAAAAACCCGATCAACTCTTTCTTCTCCCATTTTCCTCTATATCACAAGCGCAGCACAATCCAAAACCAAACCAAAACAGTAAACATGAGCACAAAACCAAAGCACAAACCCAAACCAAAAGTTTCTCCAAAAAAAAAAAAAAAAAAAAAAAAACCAAAATAATCTCATCTCCCTCTTCGTCATCTTCCTCCTTATTCCATCCACCCAGAAACTCCATTAAAACACCTCTGAAATTCCAACCACCCAGAAACACCCACTAACAGCAAAACCCATGGCCATCCACGGCTACCCACAACCCCATGGCTACCCACGCCCCCATGGCCACCCCCGGCCCCACGCCGAGCACACCGGTCTGAAGCCACCCACGTCGATCTGGAGCCACCCACACCGATCTGAAGCCCACCCAACCAAATCCGATCTTGAGGAGAGAGAGGCTTCACCGTGAGCCGTGAGAGGAAGATAGTAGAAAGTGTGAGAGAAAGAGATGAGAAAAAAAGAAGAAAAAAAGAAGAGAGAGGTCAGAGGAGTTTGAAGTGAGAGGAAGAGAGAAGGTAGAGAGAACGCATAACACAGAGAGAGAAACAGTGAGAGAGAGATGACATTTATGACACCATCACATGCCTTTTTATTCACCATTACATCATTTTACAAAATTATTTCTTTTAAATAAATAATCAGACCATCATTTTTAAATATTTTAACTTAACAATAACAGTAAATAAATTCCAACATAAAAAAAAAAAAAAACGTAGTAAACAAATGACTTTATTTCAATTCAGGGAAAAAAAAAAAAAAAAAACTTATTTCAGCCCAAAAATAGTAAAAGTAATAACCATATTATTATTGTCTAAAGTCTAACTGAAATGCACAAAAAAACAAAAAATGCATAGGTGATAGCTTTAACTCTTCATTCATTGTTTTTTTTTATTTTTTTTAAGTAATAGCTTAAATTCTTCATTCATTAATGGATTTTTTTTCATAATCAATAGTTTTCCCGTGCATCGCACGGGTTAGCGACTAGTAGTGATGTAGTACTGAGACAGATATAGATGTACGTGAGCCCAATGTAAATGCCAATACTGGTTGCATTTATTCATAAATACCAAGAGTTATAAATCTTAATTGAAAAATATAATATAGAGCACCCAAGTAAGTAATTTTCATTAATTCATTATGAATTGCTTTAGAAGCACAATTTTTATCACAATTTTGATAAGGTAAATTGTGAGCGATTGTATTTCATTTTTATATATATTTACTATTTTTTTTTCTATACACTCACAACCAAACCAATTACATCAAAATTTTGGATGAAGGGCTTTCTCGGTATAAGTGGAGCAATTATAGTCCAAGCGTACGGCATATTCTGCAAGGGAAAGCCGAGCACTTTCATTCTCATGCTTGCTCTATTGCCTACATTCGTCTCTATTGTGCTTATGTCTTTTGTGAGAATCTATGAAGCAAATACAGTTGATGATGTGAAGCGATTGAATGGTTTCCCTATTGTTGCTCTGATCATTGCTGGTTATCTCATGATCATACTAATTTTGGAAAATATTTTTACTTTGCCATTATGGGCGCACATTATTACGTTTATCTTTATGTTGCTTCTACTTGCATCACCACTTGGAATTGCAATCAAAGCCCAGAGGGAGGACTCCATGAGATTTTCACAAATGTTTTCTAGTAAAAGTAATCATTCAAAGGAGAACCAAGCTAAGGATAGTCTAGAATATCACGAACTGCCTGATCAAGGTCAAGTTCATGATGCTTTAGATGACAAAATTCTGCCTTATGAAGATCAGGGCATGAATCTTTTGCAAGCCTTGCGTGCCATAAACTTCTGGTTGTTGTTTATAGCCATGGCATGTGGAATGGGCTCTGGGGTAGCTGTAGTAAATAACTTCAGCCAAATAGGGAAATCTCTCAATCACACTGCTGTGGAGGTGAATAATTTGGTCACTTTATGGAGTAAATGTAATTTTGTTGGGCGTATTGGAGTTGGGTATTTATCAGATTATTTGCTACACACAAGAGGTTGGACAAGGCCATTGTTGATGGCTATTTCTCTAGCAGCAATGACTACTAGCCTCATTGTTTTTGCTTCCAATTTGCCTGGAATTTTATACATAGTTTCGATCCTAGTGAGCCTTTGTTATGGTTCACTGTGGTCACTAATGCCCACGAT
Source organism: Quercus ilex subsp. ballota (assembly GCA_032727855.1). Taxonomy (NCBI): domain Eukaryota; kingdom Viridiplantae; phylum Streptophyta; class Magnoliopsida; order Fagales; family Fagaceae; genus Quercus; species Quercus ilex. Next base: position 14,515,797 of record CM064917.1, on the reverse strand, counting down.
TACTTCAGAGATATTTGGTGTTAGGCACTTGGGTACTATTTTCAATGCTATTGGTTTAGCATGTCCGGTTGGATCTTATATTTTCTCTGTGAGAGTTATTGGGTACATTTATGACACGCAAGCTGCTGGTGAAGATCATTCCTGCTTTGGTACTCACTGCTTTCTGCTATCCTTTCTAATCATGGCCTTTCTGGCTCTCTTGGGGTGTCTTGCTGCTATTGCATTGTTCTTTCGTACCAGGCAGTTCTATCAGTTGGTTGTGATTAGAAGATTAAAGCATTATTTAAGATAATGAGAAGAAATATATCAAATTTGCGTACAGAGAAAAGCTAATAACTTAGGCATTCATCGTTTTTGCTCCTTAGCACATGTTATCTGGATACTTATATGGTTAAAGGGGTGTGTGTGTTTTGGTTTGGTTTGGTTTGATTTGGTTTTTTTTTTTTTTTTTTCCTTTTTTCCTTAGGTCTCAGTTGATTTCAGCAATCTTATTATTTTTTATGTGATTTTTCCTATTATTATATTAATTTTTATCTCTTAAATAATAAATCTAACTCATAACACCCTATATTGGTATGCAAACTATTCAAACTATGTATGACCCATTTGGACAAAATATCATGGGAAGACTTCAACTAAGAAGTTAATATGATATCCACATAAGGTACATCCTGTAACCCAAAACCTTAAGCATGTGGATTTGGGCAATTATGTTATATTAATTCTTCAATTTCTTTACTCTTTTTTTTTTTTTTTTTTTTTGTGAAATTTTCATTTACATATATATACCCAACAATCCTTTTTTTATGCATGAGTCATTGCATCTTTGTGGGCCATAAATAGGCTTGTGCATCCAACCTATTAACCTGAAGGCCGACAAAGCAACCCAACCCAATGTCTCTGGTTGGTTTTCATGGGTTGAAATTTTGTTTTGAGTCTTGATTTGGATTGGGTTTGGGTTGATAGTTTTTAACTCATGTGTATACCCAATATTAATACCTTCTTTACATGTAAGTCATTGCCTCTTTGTAGGCCACAAATAGGTGTGTGCATCCAACCTATCATCTTGACAAAGCAACCTAATTAACTCAATGTTACAAGTTGGTTTTTGTGGGTTGGTAAGTTGCATTAGAATTTTATTTTGTGTATTAAAGTTGAATTGGGAGTGGGTTGATAGTTTATCTTATTACCTTATTTTAATTGTTTTTAGGCATATTATGTAAATTATAATAATTTATTAAATAATTAATTCAAGTCCAATTTTTTAGGAAACCCTGTAAATACTCAAGCATCATTCTAATAAAGGCATGCAAAATCATAAGCCTTCACTCTTATATTACGCAAAAATTCTAGCCATTGTTGTCTGGCTAAACCTTCATGGTACTTCCGCTCAACCCCACAAGTTGGGCTTGTTTAGTAATTAGCAAATAGGTTAGGTCCTATTGCATCAGTCAAGCATCGCCGGGGTCCTAGCTGGGTTCCTCTGCTCCGCCATAATAGCCAATAATAACCGCTGTTGGTGTGGTGGCCATGCTGCAGTTTTATCTGCCACAGCCATTTTGGTTACTGTCCAAAACTTTCCTCAATCAAGTAGGACCATTGTGGGCATCTTTAAGGTAGGTGCTTCTATATTCTCTGCGTACTCCCTTCTATTATTACTTGCCTTTCACTATCTAGCTTTTTAGAAGGTTATTGTCTTCTTCAAAAAATATAAAAAAGGAAAAGCTTTTCAGAAGAGTAGAGCTATTTGGTAGAAGAGTTTAATTAATGTTGTTTGTAGTTTCTTAAAATACATGTGAATAAAAAATATGTAAAAATATGTGTACTGTTGTTTAAAAACTGAAAATATATTGTTTAGCTGCTCTATCAAATATGACCTAAATTGTATTTTTATCTCTTAAAAAAAGTGGTTACTAGTCTTTTCAAAACTTTTAAAACATGACAGCATTAGTATCTGAAGTTGACTTCCCTCGATGATAGAATATAATCATCAGTCAGTTGAATTCTATCCTATCTTAAAAGAAAAGAAAAAAACACAACTAATAATAGCATTAAAGTTAAAGGCAAGAAAAAACCATAGAAAAAGTTGCAGGGATGATGGAGAGGGTGAGTAACAAATGGATGGCGACGGTGGCAAGCATGTGGATTCAGTGTAGCTGCGGTGTATACACCTTCAGCGTCTACTCCTCTGTTCTGAAATCAAGCCAAGGCTACGACCAATCAACGCTCGAAACTATGGCCGTTTTCAGGGACATTGGATCAATCGGTGGTGTCCTAGCTGGGCTCCTCTACTCCGCCGTAACAAACGGTAGTAATCACTCTGGTTTCAGTGGGCCATGGGTGGTTCTCCTGGCCGGAGCAACCCAGAATTTCTTGGGCTATTTTCTAACATGGGCTTCTGTCGTGGGATTAATCAAACGGCCTCCGGTGCCTTTGATGTGTCTCTTCATGTACTTGTCAAGTCAATCTATGCCGTTCTTTGGCACAGCCAATACAGTTTCAGGTGTGCAAAACTTCCCCGATTATAGTGGGACCATTGTTGGCATCATGAAGGTACATTTCATATATGATATAAATTGAATAAACATATGACCACTAAATTTGAGTCGCAATTAATATGATTTGCATCACATCATAAACATTATATATAGAAAGGAAGTGGTTTACATTGGACTAGTGATGTAAACTTTCATTGTATATACACAAAATGTGTATAATATTATTCTTTTTTTTTTTTTGGCAAATATGAACAACTTTGTACATATTTTGGTATTTACAATATAAATTTACATTACTATTGCATTATAACTAAGAAATTTCCAAACCCCTCAAAAAAAAAAAATTCCAATATATTTATTAATTTATTTCTGAGGTCATATATATATATTTATGACCTCCTGTTTGATTGAAGCATAAAAGTAAAAAATAAAAATGATTCTTGTCAATAATATATACTATTATACTCATTAGCAACCTAATAATACGATTGCTTAAACTAGGCATAAATATGACTTCTTTAAGAACAAAAATAGGTATGGCTTTTATATATATGTGTGTGTGTGTGTGTAAACCCTCTTGCTTGAGCTATGTATATATGCTATGCCTATGATACTACTTTCTTTGCCAGGGATTTTCTGGTATTAGTGGAGCAATTCTAATCCGTGCATATAACACATTCTACGAGGGAGAGCCTAGTAAATTCCTTCTAAGCTTGCTCTGTTGCCTACACTCATCTCCCTTGTGCTTATGCTTTTGGTAACAATTTATAAAACAAACACAGGTGATGACAAGAAGCACTTGAATGGTTTCTTTGCTGTTGCTCTGATCATTGCTGCTTATCTCATGATTATAATAATTTTGGAAAATATCTTCAGTTTACCATTATGGGCACACAGAGTCACCTTTATACTTCTTTTGCTTCTACTCGCATCACCTCTTGGAATTGCAATCAGAGCCCAGAATGAGGACTCCAAGAGAGTTCTAGAAACGCTTTCCTTTGACAGTAATCCATTAAGGGGACACCCTGAGTTACTGCGATCCTCCTCTGACTCTTCTGTACCCGAGGATATGGCATACCATGAACTGCCTAGTGGTGCTCTAGATGGCAAAGTTCTGTTTGATGAAGAAGGCATGAATCTTTTGCAAGCCATGTGCACTGTGAACTTTTGGTTGTTGTTTATTGCGATGATATGTGGAATGGGCTCTACAATGGCTGTGATAAACAACTTGAGCCAAATGGGACAATCTCTCAATTACACTAGTGTGGAGGTGAATAATTTGGTCTCTTTATGGAGTATATGGGATTGTCTTGGCCGTGTTGGAGCTGGTTATTTGTCAGATTATTTACTACACACAAGAGGCTGGGCAAGACCATTGTTGATGGCTATTACTCTAGCAACAATGATTATTGGCCTCATCGTTATTGCTTCTGGATTTCCTAGAATATTATATGTGGGTTCTATCCTAATAGGCATTTGTGATGGTTCTCTGTGGTCATTAATTCCCACAATTACTTCGGATATATTTGGTGTTAGGCATATGGGTACTATTTTCAGCGCTATTACCCTAGCATCTCCTGTTGGATTTTATATTTTCTGTCAAACTTATAGGCTATATTTACGATAAGGAACCAGGTGGTGATGATCACTCATGCTTTGGCACTCGTTGTTTTATGTTATCTCTTTTAATCATGGCATCCTTGGCTCTTCTGGGGTTTCTTTTGGCCATTGCATTATTCATTCGTACTAAGAGGTTCTATTCGCTGAGGAGATTAAAGGAGTCTGTAAAATGATGGAGTAAATAACTATATATGTAAACTTTGTGTATAAGGTCATGGCGGCTGAGGCCATCCTTTTTTTTTTTTTTTTTTTTTTCTTGCATTACAGGTGGCTAGCTTGTTTTCAGACCATTTATTGTTGCTTTCATCAGTTTCATGCTGCGTTTGTTTCGGCAGCAAAAGGAATCCGGAAAATATTTTACATCACGGGGCGTGTTTGGGAACGGCCGAAAAATTCAGTCAAACGGAAAATGATTTCCGTTGACCGTAAAATATCAACCCTTTCGGTGTAAAATCAATTCCACTTCTATTTTACCTTCAAACTAATTACACCCATTTTCAGCCTATCTGAACTCTGAGAGAGAGAGAGAGAGAGAGAGAGAGAGAGAGAGAGAGAGCGAGCGAGCGAGGAGAGATCGTCGCACCCGAGCACTGGCGAGATCGCCCCGCCTAAAGCACTGCCGATATCGTGACCCAAAGCTCACCACCGTTCTCGTTCTTGACCCAAAGCTCATCGGCACCGCCAAGATTGCGACCCAAAGCTCATCGCCGTTCTCGTTCTCGACCCAAAGCTCATCGGCACCGTTGAGATTGCGACCCAAAGCTCACTGCCGTACTCATTCTCGACCTAAAGCTCATCGGCGCCACTATTCTTGTTCTCGTTCTCGTTCTCAACTGCCTGAAGCACCGCCTTTCTCTTTCCCTCAATATGTCACTCTTTCTCCCTCCGATCTCACTCTTTCTTCCTCTTGCTCAATGTTATTATTTTGATTTTTGATTGGGTTAAGTGTATATTTTGAAATTTTCTGTAATAAAATTTGTTTAGATGTTGAGAAAATGGCTGAGAAAATGTGAAAAATTTGTAAGAAAATAGCATTTTTAGAATGTTACCAAACATCGAAAATTGTTTTCTGGACTATTTTCCATTGCACAACCAAACGCCCGGATTTCATTTTCCTTACGGAAATTCACTTTCCCCTGCATTCATTTTATACTCGAAATTCGATTTACATTGAACCAAACGCAGCCTAAGATGAGTCCTTGGAGGATCCCTGGCATAAGAGAGGGTGGTGTGAAAGAAATATGAAATGTCTCTTTCCTTACCCTAATCAATTCATAATTTGGTTCCTCAAAAAAAATAATAATAATAATAATAAAATAAATTCATAATTTACTCTGAATGTTATATTGTTAAAGCCTTTTATTTTTATTATTTTAAAATGAATAAATAGTGTCTCTATTCACAATACTATAGAATGTTAAAAATTAAAAAAGAAGAAAAAACAAAAATTATTGCAATTTATTGTAAAAATCCTGTAAATGTTAATGTATACAAGTAATTCCCAAGCAGGCCTTCATTGGTTGGCTGGTCATGTTGAATAGATTGTCAATCAAGGAAAGAAGGCTTAATTGGGTCTTTAATGCATGTACTAAATGCACCTCTTCTTTGATTTCTCTTTTTCTAGGAGATTATGTAGGACTCTCATGAGTTGGTGCATGGTGAAGCACCCTAACTTTTGTTAGGATGAGATAATGGCTTGGTGAAAGACATGCCAAAGGTAAGACCCTTAGATCCAATGTATTCCACTTAGCCTTATGGTTTGTTGTATATCACATTTGGCAGTAGGGAATGGAATGTTTCACCAAGGGATAATTTATGTTGAAGAAAATATCATTCACTTGATCAAGTGGGAAGTTAGAAGGAAAATTGAAAGGAATGACTATTTTACTAATTCTGTCTAAAATAGAATCTTGTGATGTGTATGGGGAATTTCCTTAGATGTTCTTTAATCAGTTAGAATTTTGTGATGTGTATGGGGAATTTTGTGGTGTTCTTTAATTCCTTTCCCTTGTTGTGGCCAAGTGATTGTCTCCCTTGTCTATGAGTTAATTTTAGAGTTTATTGATGTTCTAGTTTTGCTATTAAGTGTTGTTACTTGAACTTAATTTGTACTCTATTCATTTGATGCAATGCAATCTTCTCATTCATCAAAAAAGAATAAAGTCATACAAGTATCTTTCAAGACCCCCCAAATAATAATAATAATAATAATAATAATAACAGTCACAAGCCTTGTGGAGGCACTGCTTCGGTCACTACAAAAAAACGAGGCTATCCCAGCGTTTTGAAAACCGCTGGGATAGCCCCAGAAAGCACTGGGATAGGGTCAAAATTCCCATCCCGGCGTTTTTTTTTCCCAGCGCTTCAAACCGCCGCGTTTGGACTGTTGGTATAAGGTCGTCGGACCTGTACCAGTGTTTTTCAAAAGCGCTGGGATAGGTCCCGGCACTTTCGGACCCTGTCCCGGCGTTTTTACTTGTGTTGGGACAGCCTTTATGAAAATGTGAATATAACTTATACCAGCGCTTTTGAAAGTGCTGGCATAGATAGTACCTATTCTAGCGCTTTCAAAAGCGCTGGTATAGGTCTTAAATGAATAAAATTTAAAAGGCCTATATCAGCGCTTTTGAAAGCGCTGGCATAGGCAGTACCTATTCCAGCGATCTGAAAAGCGCTGGTATAGGTCTTGAATCAATATAATTTAAAAGGACCTATGTCAGCGCTTTCAAAAGCGCTAGTATAGGTCCTTTTTTTTTTTATATAGATTTTTTAGCACCTGTAATGTACCTAAAATACATATTTTCCAATACCTGTTTTATAGCAACTGTAATGAACTACAATTCATATTTTCCAATAGCAAATACCATACCACATTAAACCAAGAAACTAAATATATTTAATTAAACCATATCAATAATTACATCCCAAATGTCTAAAATTTTTTACCCAAAATAATACATTCTAAAAAACTGTGTACAATGTCCTACACAAAAGAATACATTCTAACTATATAGAATGTCCTGCACAAAAAAATACATTCTAACTATATAGAATGTCCTGCACAAAAGAATACATTGTATTGTGTTACAATGAACCCTAAACTGGTAGATATAAAGATTAGGGTAAACATTAATGAAGGAGTTGAGAAGGTGGTAGTTGGGAGTTGAGGGGATACATTAACCATGAGTGCTGATAAGCATTCTACAGCAAAGTTCCTCTACTTGGAGAGGCAGGGCAGCAATGTAACAACTATCACATGGTAACTGAAGCTGCAATTATGTCCTAAATACCCAAATAAAAACCAAAGAACAAACACGAGGCTAGTCTTTCACAAATCAGACATCCAGTCACCAATATAATATAAGCAAATGCAAGTGATAATCCAATACAATTCCTGCAACCCTTTTTTTTTTTTTTTTGAGAAGCCAATTCATTAATGTTAGCATTGATTATAGGCAGCCTTCTTTCAAGCATTCACTCCTATTAGTTCTCAAGTCACTACCAATTACAATAACAAGGTAATATATAATACTCTTGAGTATGGAACCTATAAAAGCAAAACATCTATACTACTGTAACTATTATTACCTTAAAATTGCTAGAGAACCAGTACTCCACCAAGCCATGAAATTGAGTCTCATCAACCTCTGGCAGTGATAGCTGAAGTAATTCTTCCTTAGTTGTGCCCGGGTTGCAACTGCTCCTTCAACTCTGATTTGTGGGCCCTCCACAACTTCCCAATCCGTGAGAGTGCCCATTTCCTTTGCTTGGCAAGTGGGATGCGGTTTGTAGGAATTACCCATCGTGCCTACCATGTGTAAAGTTGAATTAACTTTAAAATGTCACATTTTTAACATAATAGCAAACTGACATAAAGCTTTAAACAAATAATAAAGAGTGAAGAATTTGAAAGAGAGAGAATTGATACCAAAGGGTGTGGTTTTGAAAGAGAGATAGAACCTATTCTTGTACTTTGCAAAAGAAAATATTATAAGACATTTCAAATACTCAGTAAGCCCAAATGAAGCACATATCTAGAAATACATATATACAAATGGACTTTGTACTCTGGTTTTATCAAAGATTCAATACACCATTATCAAGCCATAAGTCACACAATTTTTCCACAAGTAATGACATTCGTAACTTGACGATACATTAACAAAGATCATTTCTAGGGCTTGACAAAATCTCCTCAGTTAGGACATGTCTCCTACATTAAACGACCTGCAAACTCAACAAAAACATATTATCAACAGTCCTTACTAGCCAAATGAAGAAATAGGGGTTTCCAAATTAAAGATAATTAACTTCAAACTTTAAATAAAGTCCTACCATGGAAATTAAGATATGCAAGCTCTTATGCCTATGCCAACAAAGGAATTTGCTAACCTATTTCCCACTGCTATTAACCATCAACTTTCTTTAAGATATGCATGTTCTTTAATTCCTTTCCCTTGTTGTGGCCAAGTGATTGTCTCCCTTGTCTATGAGTTAATTTTAGAGTTTTGATGTTCTAGTTTTGCTATTAAGTGTTGTTACTTGAACTTTGTACTCTATTCATTTGATGCAATGCAATCTTCTCATTCATCAAAAAAGAATAAAGTCATACAAGTATCTTTCAAGACCCCCCAAAAAATAATAATAATAATAATAAAATAACAGTCACAAGCCTTGTGGAGGCACTGCTCCGGTTTATCTAGAATCTAAGTTTAAAAAAAAAAATTCTCACTTGTAATAATAATAATAATAAAATAAATAAATAAAAAATTGATTACAATTTCTTGTCACGACCATGGAATTAAATGATATGGTCAGCGAGATTTTCTTTTCATCGGAATAAGAATCTACTTAAGTTGACTCCTAAACATAAATTTGTCCAGAGTTTGCAACATGCATATGAAACTAAATATGGTTTGATACTTTGCCATTGATGATGGTTGTTTTTGGGTTTATCATCGAACGGTAAGAAAATGAAACTTAGTCTATGATTTTTTTTTTATTATTTAATTTAAATATAATAGGATTTGAATCTATAGCTTAATGATAACTATTCTTTATCGTTAGTTTAAGAAACCAATTACTTTTTTTTTTTTTTAATGTAAACGCAATTCGAAGTCAAATTCTTAATTAGAATAAGTTAAGCTAACAGCTAACTGAGAACCTATATAAACATCTTTAACTTAATTCTTGATACTTCTTTAGATTATGGATTTGTTGTATTTTCGGAAAAATCCAATAATGATTGTTGAAAAACATTGTCGCTTGTAATAAATATTTAAATACAACACGTGTCAAGAGTTCATACAATATGTACACGAAAAGACAAATGATATATATATATATATATATATATATATATAGTATGTATGGGGGATGGAAGAATTTACACCTAGGGCTAAGGTCCAAATGCTTGGAGGATCCCATGGAGTGGAATGGGATGGGCCCATCTACTTAAGAAGCAAAGAGAATCTTTACAGATTGATAAGGGAGAAAATAGTGCTTACTTGTATTAGGGCACAAGCTGACAGAATAGGTAAAATCAACAGGTATAAGCTGACAGTTATAGTTTTAGCCATCAGCTTCCATTAGTGAATTGGCAAACAGAGATTTGATTAGTGTGCGAAAGAGAGTCTACAAAACACACCTGAAGTCTAACGCCACCAATAAGCTGACAATGATAAGGCTGAAGGGAGTAGCCTAAAGCTGACGACTCTAATGTAAAACTTGACTTGGCCTCCACGCCTGAGTATATAAGGAAATGTTTTGCATTTCATGCTTGGTGTTAGTCTCCTACAAGGAAAGGATTCCGCAATATACGCTCACAAGGATTCCTATAAGGAAAGGACTTCTAGCCCAAGGAAGAAAGGCCAATCCTCTACTACTATAAAAGCCCCAATACCCTTACAGACCAAGGTACGCATAATCAACCCTTCTCTAGCACTCTAGAGTTGTGAGAAATTCTAACTTGACCTTCGGAGGGTATTTGGCCGATACCACACCGGTGCTCTCTGTTAGGTCTTCTCCTTTTTGTTGTGCAGGTGTTATTTCGAAGTGTGCGAGTGTTGTGTAGCTCACTGGTAGTTTTTTTGGCATCATCACAGATCATTCTCATGAAATTCACAATACACTCCATCTCCAAGAGCCTTATCCGAGGTCACAAGCGCAGACAATCCGCCGAGTACCCTTATATAAACTTGGGAAATCTTCTAAACAGATAAGGATAATAGAGATCTTTACCACCACATTAATGAGGGGCTCTCTACCTAACCTTTGCTGCATTAAATACATATGAGACAACCTAAACAATATAAACACCCCCAAAAATTTTGTTTCAGGATAAGAAAGAGGGGAAACCAATAAAGAAGGAAAGAAATATCCTAGAGAATTCAACTGGGAACAAGCCAGCTAGGAGGATAAGGGAAGAGAATTCAACTGGGAACATGCAACTGTTTGGGGATAAAAAAAATATATATATATATATATATATATATTGAGAAAGAAAGGAGAAGAGAGAAAGAGAAAAGTAAGTAGGAGTGAGTGAGCCCTACTTTTTGAAACCCAACATCACGTGAAAATGTTGTTTTTCCTCTGGAGTATGTTTATTTTGATGTTAATGAAATCTTGTTTCTGCAAATCAGTTGTTTGAGCTTCCCATTATGGAGTCTTCACCTTATTGTATTTTTACTAAATAAATTGTGTTTGTCAATCACCCTAGTATTTGTCACAAAAGTTCTCTTTAAGATCTTTTTCTTTGGGTTGCTTTTGACCCCCACAATATATATTGAGCCAAATAGGACAATCTCTCAAATTTATAAGAATGAAAAAGATTATAGAAGACCTGGCTTGAGCTTAGAAATCACTTATAAAGACTCTCGTAAATGCGAATGATAACCCCCAAAAAGTGTCCTTCTCTTCCTCCATTTGTGTCCCCAAACCCAAAATCTTCATGATCCAACACTGCAAGTAAAGCAACCAAAAAGGAAAAAACTCATAAACATCCAAAAATTAATCCAATCAAATAAGGAAAAAATATGAGAAAGAAATCAATTTTGTCCCTTAACAGAGATAGTCTGTAATCCAACGTGAGAGAGAGAGGCCTAGTCAGTCTCTCTCTCACTGACTCGTCTGGTACTTCTTTCTCTCTCGCCGCCTTTTTCTCTTTGTGTTGAAATTTTTTTTTTCTCAGCAAAACGCACCTTTTTAAATTTTGCCTTTGTCTTACCCAAACACACCATTTTGTCTCAACACTTAACTAAACCAAAACTAGTAGTTAAATTTTTGCTCATTTTAAGTAGTTAATAGAAATAGAAATAGAAATAGATAATATATTTATATTATATTATATTTTAATTAAGACCTATTTGCCCTTTTACCCAAATTAAAAAAAATTAAGGGCCTTTTATTAGCTAATAGAATGCATTGTATATTAAAAAAAATCCCACTATAATACAAAACATAGAAAACTAGTCTGTACTTAAAAAATAAAAAATAAAAAAAACCAATAGATAAAGATTAAAGAGTCTATAGACTCTAGCCATTATGGGTTGATGTGAATGTTGTGAATACCGTTTTAGTGCTTGTTCCGGTTTGCCATTATATTGGAATATTTCAACATACCGTTTCAGAATTACCTTTATTAATATAAAATATTCAAAATATTAATCTAATGCATAGTTTAAAACTTTAAAAGGGAAAAAAAATGGTATTTTTGTAAATAATCAACTATGCAATGGTCAAATGAACATGTTATGAACACCGTTTCAATGCCTATTTTGATTTGTTCATCGATACAGAATATTTCGGTATCGGTTTATTTTATTATACTATTTCAGAGTTACAACTATTTTATTTTATTTTATTTATATACATATATTTGATTATATATTATTAGTCAAAACCTACATTATTTATTAAGTGGCTTAGATTATTACTTCATATTTTAATTAATATATGGATCTCAAACCAAATTGTACGGCACCTGGCCCTAAAACTGTCTGGGCCTTAGGCCTGAGCTCCAGTGGATAGCCCGTGGTTACTAATGTGTGCCCCGTGATCTCATGGTTAACCCAAGACCTGTTAACCGACTGCCGAAAAACTAGCTCCTGGCTCCGCGACAATGGGACGTGACCGAAAAATCTCATCGCCGCCGAAGAACAACCTCATGGGAAAACTATGCCTTGGATGCCCGGTAAGACTCTAAGAAACAAAGCCCCGAGCATCCATCTCCAACAGGAAATAGTTCCAAAGCCACTCCCACCAAACATCCACTTAAAGAAAACAACATTGGACCTCCAATTACACTAACCAAGGATGTAATCATGGCCTCTCCACTAGCTTAGAGCTATAAATATGAGGAGTTGGAGGAAGATGGGGGGGGGGGGTTGGAAGATCTGAGGAAGAAAAGAGAGAGAAATTGAGAGTAGAGGAGGGGTGAAGAAAAAGGGTAGCAACGTAGAGAGAGAGAGAGAGAGAAAAGTGATCTTATTAAGTTTTTGTGTCAAGAACGATCTAAAGTAGGAAATCCAAACCCACCATACAAGTAAATTGTGAATCCGAACGAGGCCCAGCCCATTCGCCTCATATTTGGTTCGCACAATTGGTGCCGTTTGTGGGAATCTCCTATAACGCTATGGTTCTGCTGAGACTCAAGCTCGAAAGGATGTCTGGGAGACGTTCGGGGAGTGACGCTGAAAGTGGCTCAGTGGGATCTTCTCAGGGATCCTCCTGGCGTGAAAGGAGGCAGAAGAGGCTCGAGGATAGGGACCGTGAGCTAGAGGAAGAACGGTCTGGCCTTGGAGAGGGGTCATACCAAACACAACAAACAGTATCTGGTGCTTCAAGGCACAGGTAGTTTGACAAGAGGGATGAAGAGCTTGAATGGTTGCGCAGGCTGGTGAGGAACCTAAAGTTGGAGGCAGAGAACAAGAACCGTAGAAGGGACAGAGACAACCAAGAAAGAAGACCCGGTACCGGGGAGGACCATCATGAAACGGGATCCGACCAATCTAAATCCCATCACCGCCGAGAACGTTCCCATTCATGAGAATCGCGACGGCGAAGGGAACGCTCGCATTCGTGGGAATCTCGTCAGCACCGAGACCGTTCACGATCATGGGAATATGCAGACCGAGGTTCAGATTCCCCTGAAGAATAACGGCTCCATAATGCGGCCATGGATGCAATGAGCCGTGCACTATGCAAAGCTACTCGGTCTTCATTCTCAGCTGACATTGAGTGGGCCCCTAAGCCGAACAAATTCATGCGGCCTCCGTTCAACTCCTATGATGGGAAAACAAACCCGGTAGAGCACGTCAGTCACTATATCCAGATGATGTCTCTGCATACCCACAATGATACGTTGATGTGCAAGGTTTTTCCCTCAAGCCTTGGCCCCACTGCTTTGAGATGGTTTAACGGGTTACAGAAAGGCTCCATCCACAATTTTGCCGAGCTGATACAAGAGTTCAGAATCCGGTTTGTGACATGTAGCCGGGTGCCACAACCGGTAGACGCATTGTTGTCCATGAAAATGAGGGTAGGAGAAACCCTTCGTAGTTATGCTAGCCGGTACTGGGAGCTTTACAACGAGATCGACAAAGGGAATGAGAAGATTGCTGCAAGCACCTTTAGAATAGGACTGCCCAAGGATTCTGGGCTGAGGGAATCACTAACTAAGAAGCCTCCCGAGGATATGAGGCAGCTGATGAGGCGCATTGAAGAATATAAACGGTTGGAAGATGACCGGCTGCAAAGCAAAGGCAAAGCGCCAATGACGAATCTCTGCAAGGTGACTTTCGACCAAGGACCCAAGGGGATTTGAGAATTCAAGAGCTAGATGCACCAGCAAATAAGGTAAATGTGACGTTTAAAGAGCCAGTGCATAGGATTGTGGATAAGATTAAACACGAGCATACTTTAGATGGCCAAACAGGATGGGCAGAGACCCCTCTAGGAGGAATCAGAACTTATACATCACTTACCATATAGATAAGGGCCATACTACCGAGCAATGCTGAGTGTTAAGAAACCATCTCGGACAGCTGGCTAAGGCCAGGTACTTAAAGGAATTTGTGGTAGACACTAAGGACCGAGAAATAGGGCGAGGCGCTCCACAAAGGGGTAACCTCCTTCCACCCCCTCTTGAGATAATTGAAGTTATCCATGCTCCTCCAAAGAGCCTCGCTGTGGCAAGAAAGAAAGGGGTGTTAACTATAGTGCCAGTTGAAGGCAACTCGGATACGTAGCCATCCGAAAAGAGGATAAAACTCACCCAGGAACCTATCGCTTTCAATGATAACGAATTGGAAGGAACGATCCAACCACACGACAACGCATTAATAGTCGCCGCCTGGATAAGCGGCTTCCTGGTGAAGAGAATGATGATAGACCAGGGAAGCGGGGCCGATGTGATGTATCCAGATCTATTCAGGGGGCTATGGTTGAAAAACGAAGATCTTTCCAAGTATACTACACCTTTGGTCGGGTTTGATGGCAGATTGGTGGTTCCCGAAGGGCAAATTTTCCTGCTCGTGAATATGGAGGGCAAGGAGGTGGTGGTAATGTTTATAGTGGTTACTTCGTTCTCCCAATACACGGCGATACTAGGAAAGCTGTGGATTCACGCAATGGGGGCTGTTCCGTCCACCCTGCACGTAAAAGTCAAATTTCCAACCCAGAATGGTATTACCATGGTGCGAGGAAGCCAGCAAACGGCCAGACAATGCCTAGTCACCATAGTCAACTGGAAAAAAAGGTAAAACAAGCCAGGGGGATCAAGCCGAGCAAGAGGACCCATCACAAGGGGCCGCTTTATAGCAATTACAGGATTCGCAAAAGGAGAGAGGGGGTGGAGCTGCCAAAGAATTGGTGAAGGTAAGAATACTGTCGGATGTAGGTAGGTATTTTCAAGTGGGGAAAGGACTTGAGGGTCAGGATAAGGTAGAGATGTTGCTATTCCTTATACAGAATATGGATGTGTTTGCATGTTGTCCATATGAAGTGCCCGGAGTAGATCCTGAGTTTATTGTTCATAGACTTAACGTAGACTCCTCATTCTTTCCTAAGAAGCAAAGGCCGAGGAGGTCAACCAAGGAGCACATTGAGGCGGTAAAGGCGGAGGTTCAAAGGCTGAAGGAAGCTGGGGCAATAAGGGAAATTTACTTCCCGGAATGGCTGGCAAATACTGTGGTGGTGAAGAAGAAGAACGGCAAGTGGAGGGTGTGCGTAGATTTTACGGATCTAAATCGAGCATGTCTGAAAGACCCATTTCCCGTGCCGAAGATTGACCAATTGGTAGACGCCACGTACGGACACCTGAGGATGAGCTTCTTGGACGCCTTTCAAAGGTACCACTAGATTGCCCTGGCCCTCAAGGATTAAAAGAAGATGGCTTTCATCTCTCTGGATGCCAAGTACCATTATGTTGTGATGCCTTTTGGGCTGAAGAATGCCGGAGCCACCTACCAGCAAATGATGACGGGGATGTTCCGAGATAAAATAGGACAAATCGTCGAAGTTTACATTGACGACATGGTAGTGAAAAGCAAGCAGGAGGTTCGGCATATAGAGGACCTCCAGGAAGTGTTTGAGGTTCTTCGGCAACATAAGTTACACCAACATAAGTTACGCCTTAATGTCGAGAAATGTACTTTTGGTGTAGGGGCTGGTAAATTCCTAGGATACCTGATCACTAGTCGGGGAATAAAGGTAAACCTAGATCAAATAGAAGCTATGAAACGGCTGAAGCCTCCGAGCAACCCGAAAGAGGTGCAAGTGTTGACAGGAATGCTGGCTGCCCTAAATCGCTTCATATCCAAATTCGTCGACCGTTGCCGACCATTCTATCAACTCCTGAAGAAATGGAAAGGATTTCAATGGGATGAGGAATGTGACTGGGCTTTTCGGGATTTGAAGGAGTATTTGGTGCAAGCACCCATGGTAACGGCCCCAAAGCCCGGGGAGGACCTACTCATGTACCTGCCGGTGTTCGATCATGTAGTAAGCACCGTGCTTCTCAGTGACCGGAGAGTGCAGCGGCCTGTGTATTATATCAGTAAGACTTTGGTTGATGCCAAGACACGGTACTTGCCTCTTGAAAAGTTGGTGCTAGCCCTAATACATGCTACGAGAAAGTTGTTGCATTACTTCCAAGCCTATACAGTCTATGTCCTAACCGAGTATCCCTTACAGTCGTTGCTGAAGATGTCAGACTACACGGGTCGGATAGCTAAGTGGGGGACAAGACTAGGTTCTTTTGACATACAGTACAGACCACGAAGTTCAGTGAAGGGGCAGGTCCTTGCTAATTTTGTTGCAGAGTTTTCCCCTAAGAGCAAGGAGAAGGTTTGTCACGTGGAAAGTCGACCATGGAAGGTATTCATGGATGGGGCATCAAATGCCTTGGGGGCCGACGTGGGGATCGTTATCATCACCCCTGAAGGAATACGGTTGGAGCATTCTTTCAGGCTTGGGTTTAGGGCCTCTAACAACGAGGCCGAGTACGAGGCCCTCCTCGTTAGGTTAAAGGCTGTTTCAGGAATGGGAGCTCAAGATGTAGAGGTATATTCGGATTCTCAACTGGTTGTTAACCAAGTCCAAGAGAGCTTTGAGGCTCGAGACCCCCAGATGAAGGCGTACTTGCAGTTGGCCAAGCAGATTATGAGCAAGTTTGGCACGGCGAAGGTGTTCAAGGTTGGCTGGGCGCAGAACAGACATGCTAATTCCTTAGCCACGTTAGCATCGTCGATCACGGAGGAAGTTCCTCGGTTGATCAAGATAGAGCTAATAGAGGAGCAGAGCATTGACTTGACCGATGGCGTAGGTGTTGAGGGGGTGAATGTAGCCCTGGTCGCAACAGCCGAGCCTAGCTGGATGGACCCAATCATTGAATTCCTAACCGAGGACCAGGTCCTGGATGATGAGAAGGAAGCTAGTAAGGTTCGCCGAGTAACGTCTCGGTACTGGCTATAGGCAGATCGCCAGCTATACCGAAGATCCTTTGAGGGGCCGTACCTTTTATGTTTGCGTTAGGATAAAGTGATTGAGCTTCTGGCCGAGCTTTACAACGAAGTGTGCGGCAGTCACGTAGGGGGGCGAACGTTGGCACATCGAGCAATGACCCAGGGATTTTGGTGGTCGCGAATGCAGAAGGACGCCGCCGAATATGTGCGAAAGTATGAATAGTGTCAAAAGCATGCACCACTGATCCATCAGCCAACGGGACACCTGAATTCGGTCAACAGTCCCTGGCCGTTTGTGCAATAGGGGTTGGATATTCTCGGCTCGTTTCCCCAAGCGACCGGTAAGAAAAGGTTTGTACTGGTAGCCGTGGATTACTTCACCAAATGGGTCGAGACAGAGGCTTTAGCCGACATTCGGGACTTGGATGTCAAAAAGTTTATATGGAAGAACATAGTCACCAGGTTTGGGGCACTGAACTCACTAATATCTGATAATGGACTACAATTTGACAGCAAGGCTTTTCGTGCATTTTGTAGCGATCTCGGCATCAAGAACAGGTATTCCACGCCAACCAATCCTGAAAGGGCTGAAGAAGAGATTGGAGGGCACGAAAGGAAGGTGGGCTGAGGAGCTACCTAACGTTTGTGGGCATACCGAACCACCCCCAAAAGGTCCACGGGTGAGACCCCGTTTTCAATGACATACGGGGCTAAAGCGATGATACCAGCTAAGATAAACCTTTGCAGTGCGCGGGTTGTAGGATTTGACCCTACCCAAAATGATTAGTTGATGGCAGAACGTTTGGACCGGTTAGAAGAGTATCGGGAATCGGCAACTGTACTGTTGGCAGAATATTAGCATAAACTTGCTTGGCAATATAACCAAGGTGTAAAGATGAGGCAATTTAGCGCTGGGGATTTGGAGCTGAGGAAAGTGGTGGGAGTACATGGGACACCAATGCCGAAAAATTGGCTCAGACTTGGGAGGGCCCTTATAGAGTAACTGCGATCGCAGGAGCAGGGGCGTATTACTTGGAAGATTTGGACGAGAGGCCACTCCCTCGACCGTGGAACGTTTAAAACTTGAAGAAGTTCTATCATTAACTGAATGTATGCCGGGATGCCATTTCGATGTAATTATATATGCACATTTCACTGATTAGTATGACGATAATTGTTCGCACAGGCCTATTTAATCCCATTTCTATTACCGGTAACGCACACACAAAAACATAAAGCACAAAAGGTCTTGTGATCACCTAAGGGCAGAAACCTGTCCCCGGTTCGATCTCCATCACCGGCAAGTAGAAACCTTAGCCTAAAACGCCCTAAGGACAGAAACTTGTCCCCAATTCGATCTTCATCGCCGGGCAGGTAGAAACCTTAGCCTAAAACGCCCTAAGGACAGAAACCTGTCCCCGATTCGATCTCCATCACCAGGCAGGTAGAAGCCTTAGCCTAAAACGCCCTAACAGCAGAAACCTATCCTCGGTCCGATCTTCATTGCCGGGCAGGTAGCAACCTTACTTTAAATTCGCCAAGGATCGAAGACCTTCACTGGTTCTATGACCGGACAAGTGGAAACCCCAATCTGGAGCGAACCAAGAATGCGCTCCGGGCTTAATCTCCTTCGCTGAGTGTTCACAACTTTGCGATAGGTAAGGAATTTCTTTCACATTCAATAAATTTCCTCGGGCCCTTACTAACCACCATGTTAGGTGAAAATCACAGCCGCTAAGGATAGCCGGCTGGCTTTAATAATGAGTAAGGGGCAAGCGAAAATGATCATACCAATAAAATAGTAAGTCATGAGATGCTTGGCTTTCATAGGCAAATAATAAGACATTTAAAACAAATAAATGGCGAATAACCAAATAATAAAACATTTGTCCTCGTTAACATAACGTGGTAACCTCGGGGAAGATAAACTTAACGTCAAAGTCATGAAACAAAAGTAAATTGTTCGGTCACCATGACCCGGCAACAAAGCAACACCGAAAAGATAAAAGACAGAAAATAAAAGATTTTCGGTCACCACAACCCGGTGACTAGGCAATACTGGGAAAATAAAAGATGAGTGTAGAAGAAAAACTGAGGTTAAAAAGTACTAAACGGTCGGGTTGGTCTAGAAAAGCTGAACTATGTCATTTGAGGCATCCTCGGTGGTTGGCCTTTGGTTTTCAGCATGGCTTGGGGCATTAAGGTTACTCGTAGCCTCCATATCAGGATTCTCTATGTGAGTATCAATAGCTTCTACCAATGCCCTCATACTAGGTGTATCCTCGTCATCGACAGCCTCAGCCTGACTCTGGATCGAGGGAGCAACAGCGGGGCGGGGGATCTTTTTAGGATTCCACAATTGCAAATCCCCAGGAACCCCCACTGCTTGAAGAGCAGCTAACCAGCCCTCCTCGAACCCCTGAGCCCGAAGTTGAAGAACGACAGGCTCCACGGAGTTCTTAACGTCTGCAAACCCCTCGTCATACCACTTAGTCTCACAAGCCTCCAAGGCAGTCTTAAGTTCAACGACTTCTTTGTCATGAACCGAGTTCAGACTCTCGGCTGTCGCCAATTTCAACTTAGCCTCCCCTAATCTCCCCTCCATCTCGGCCAGCTTTTCTTCAGCTGGCTGTCGCGTGGCCTCCGAAGATTGTGCCTTCTATTCGGCCACCTTAGCCTCCTTAACCTTATCCCGAGCCGTGTCAATAGTGACTTCCTTAAGCGCCCTCTCCCGCTCGGCATCTTCAGCAAGCTCACTGGCCCTTTCGCCGAATATATGGGTAAGTTGCGCGGCCTGACATCACCAAGTCCGAGTTAGGAAAATGTGCGGAGAAGAAAGAGGGGAACTTATCATACAACGAGGTAAATGAAAAGCGAAGTGGAAGTGCTTACCGCGATGGAATGCCACTTTAACCGCCATATAATGGAGTCCTCAGAGCCTTCGGACCAAAAATGTACATCCTCGGGCAACAACAACCCGCTCACCAAGCTTTCTGCCTCCCTTCCCCTCTCACCTTGAGCCCACATTTTCACACTCGCACTGGTCGGCAAAGGCGCACTGCCAAGCATGAAAGATGGCTGCCAATTAGGCACGGCCCGCGAAGAGGAGGCGACTTCAGTACCGCTAGGAGCTACTGGTTGGGTGCCGCTTACCGACTCCCTAATTACAATCCCTCTAGAGGGGCAGGGAGGGACCTTGGTGGGCACCTTACTTGTAATTCTGGCCAGGTGATCATCCAAACGCTGTTTCTTTTTCTACTGGCCAGAAGGAGGAGAAGTACAGTCCGTCGAGCGAGCTTGCTGCAGCTGGGCAGAAGGCCGTGAGCCTGACAGGAACTGATCGATAGTTAGCTTCTTTCTGGTTACCATTGCTTCTTCTTCAACTAATCCTTGCTCGGCCTCTCGTTCCTTGGCCTCTTTCGCCTGGCCCTCGACGGGAGCGTGTGCCTATTTGCACAAAGCTCGAGAAACGCGTTCAGCTGACTCATCCCTGACTGAGGCAAGATCTTCTGCAATTAGGTAGTTGGGACCACGATCTCGTGCTTCACTGGTAGTCAACTTAGGGGGGAGAAAATTGGTGTGCCGGATGCCAATGTAAGACAGCAATGGGCTGTCAACCGTGAATGCTTGACTAAAAGGTTGCCAAGTCTTGTACACGGGAGTGCAACTGAGGATGAGGTGTGACGCTCGGAGCTGCTCGTCCGTATGAACAAAAATTTCGGACCAAAGTATGAAGTTCAGGTCCCTGACATGCACAACCCTTATGTCCAGGGTAAAAAGTTTACCTTCTGCAGCAGAACTACGACAAGTTAGTATTTGGGTAAGTAAAATAACCATAAGACAAGATTACGAATAAGTTAGAGAGTGGTACGAACCCACTTCGAGCCGTGAAAGGGGGCAGGGGATTTCGCCGGCAAACCAATTGCGGCGGACCCGGACGAACTCCCCGGCATAATTCCTATTAGAGTCAGGTAGGCACGAGATGAGCCATACCCTCATATCTCTAACCTTTAAGTAGTAGTTAGAATTCTTATTCCCACACAAACTGTACATGTGGTTTATGTCGTGATGGTCTAATTGCAAACCGTATAGCTGATTTAATCTACTGACGCAACTAACTACCTGGTAAAAATTAGGAACGAGTTGGTCGAGGCACAGCCCATAGTATATAAGGGTGCTGAGAAGGACCGGGTCCATGAGAAACCTAACCCCGCCCTCTTGGATTGACATTAATGGGAAGAAAGCAGTATTGGCCCCTCTGTGGAGACTGAACTCACTCTCGTGGCAATACGCCACCTCCACATCATTAAGGACGCTGAACCTCTGCCTAAAAGTGGCTAAAGATGCCTTAGTGTTCAAAAAGTAAGCGTAACCCATCCTAAAACTCTAAATGAGAAAGAAGAAATTAAAGAAACAGAAGAGGGTAGAGAACTTACTTTAGGGCTAGTGGGAAAGGAGAGGCTCTGAGTTGATGAATAAAGGCGCAGACGAATGCACGGAAGAGGAGAAAACTCAGAATGTGAGGAATGAAAAAGTGGAGAAGTGATTCAGAATGGAGTATTTATATAGGCCAGAAAAGGGAGAGTAAATGCCACCCAATAAATGGGGCGCGGGAAACGCTACGAGTCCCATCACAACCGCCATACACGCACGCTGCCTTGGTTCACTAACCGTCAGGTGATGATGACGGCAGAACCAACCATCAGACACAATGCGTCTTTTGAGGGCGCATTTATTACCCTCTCACCTACCTGATGCGTACCGATTGAGTTTCCCAAATGGGAACGACATCTTAAGATCCTTGATTCATCCTCGGGCGCTATGCACAAATCAAGGGGGGGCTAATGTACGGCATCTGGCCCCAAAACCGTCTGGGCCTTGGGCTTGAGCTCCAGTGGATAGCCCGTGGTTACTAATGTGTGCCCCGTGATCTCGTGCTTAACCCAAGACCTGTTAACCGGCTGCCGAAAAACTGGCTCATGGCTCCGTGACAATGGGACGTGACTGGCAAATCTCATCGCCGCCGAAGAACAACCTCACAGGAAAACTCTGCCTTGGATGCCCAGTAAGACTCTGAGAAACACTGCCCCGAGCATCCATCTGCAACAGGAACTAGTTCCAAAGCCACTCCCACCAAACATCCACTTAAAGAAAACAACATTGGACCTCCAATTACACTAACCAGGGATGTAATCATGGCCTCTCCACTAGCTTAGAGGTATAAATATGAGGAGTTGGAGGAAGATGAGGGGGGGGGGGTTGGAAGATCTGAGGAAAGAAAAGAAAGAGAAACTGAGAGTAGAAGAGGGGTGAAGAAAAGGGGTAGTAACGTAGAGAGAAAGAGAAAAGTGATCTCATTGAATCTTTATGTCAAGAACGACCCAAAGTAAGAAATCTAAGCTCACCATACAAGTAAATTGTGAGTTTGAACGAGGCCCAACCCATTCGCCTCATATTCGGTTCGCACACAAATAATAGTAATAATAAATTAATAACGATAATAATAATACTTTTTTTAGAATAATTAAATAAACATTAGCATGTATTTTTTTTTTTTAGGTAAATAATCATTAACATGTATGTACCTAGATAATTGGAAAATAAAAATAAAAACTTATTGAGAAAAAAAAAAAGTAAAGTAAATAAGTTTGATACTTTTTTTTTTTTAACTTTCCTTCGTCATTTTCAAGGCAAATCACGTGGCAAAGCAAAATGAAAATTTGAAGTTTGAAATCAATCTATAATAAGACTAGTACTACTGTACTACAACAGAAAATAAAAGAGAAGAAGGCTGGGTTTATTCAAGCTAACGCATACCGGCGACATGGTGGCGACGTGAGAAGAAGAAGGAGGCTGGGTTCAGTATTTGTTTTATTTTTTGGATTAATCCAATAATGGAGTAGTTAGAAAATTACCGTCCATAGGTACACGCAAATGACAAATAATATATATACACACATATTACCCCCACCAAATAATGCAACACCAACAACAATTTTAAATTAAATTTAACGGTGCCCTAAAAAGCTAATACTCAGTTTCCCAGATTATATATATATATATATATATATTTGATATAGTCAAGGCCGCAGAAACTCAGAGAGCCAAAAAAAAGAATGGAGAGGCTGAGGCTGAGACTGAGCAACAAATGGATGGCGCGGCGGCGGTGGCAAGCATGTGGATCCAGTGTAGCAGCGGCGCGTACACCTTCGGTATCTACTCTTCAATCCTGAAATCTAGTCAAGGCTATGACCAATCAACGCTCGAAACTGTGGCTGTTTCCAGAGACATAGGCTCAAGCGCTGGGATACTTGCTGGGGTTCTATACACCGCGTGACGCACAGTGATAGTAACTCTGGTTTTGTGGGCCATGGTTGGTCCACCTGGTCGGAGCAATACAGAGTTTTTGGGGTATTTTCTAACGTGGGCTTCTGTTGTTGGATTGATCCAACGGCCTCCGCTGCCTTCGATGTGTTTCTACATGATCTTGGCAAGTCATTCCACGCCGTTCTTTAACACAGCCAATATAGTTTCTGGTGTGCAAAACTTCCCTGATTATAGTGGGACCATTGTGGGCATCATGAAGGTACATTTCTATGATTGGCTTAATTTTTTGGCTTCGAAGAGCTATTTTACTACATTTTCGTTATTTAGCATCACAACCAAATATATTAGTTGAATAACACTTATGGTACATTTGGTACGCTGTAATAGCTCCTATAACAGAATAATTATTCATGTGTAATATCAATTCGGTTATTTGATTGCATCTTTATTACATTGGAATAACTATTTTTTAAAAAATTGAAGAATAGTTATTCCTCTTTAAAATGGATGTAATAACAATTCCTTAGTGTATATAATAAGTTTCAAAATTAATATATTTCCAAATATATAAAGTTTCCTTATACATCATCTTTTACAAATTTTTCATATGTAACCACCAAACTTATGAATAGTAATAGTTATTTCATTACAATGTATTCTATTTCCAGTAAAAAATATTACTATTCTTAATGTAATCTAAATTCAGTGTACTAAACATACCCTTAGTCTTTGAGACTGAGTTCTAAGTGGTGGCAAAGTTGAGGTGGATCTGTACTCTTCTATTCTCTAGATCGGTTTCTCTCTTCTCTTCTTTGGTCCGATCTTGCTATTAGATCTATACTTTGCTTTGGTTAGATTTGATCTCTTTCTCTTCTCTAATTTTATCTTGCTACCCAAGTTTTGCTTTCTTCTTTGTTTTCTTCTTATGTCTTATTCTCCAATATGGAACTCGAGTTCCACAATCAAAATCGAGTGTCACAGATTTGAGATGCTATCTACATAACTATTATGTTTGATTTTCCTACTACATAATGAAATTGTTAGCAAAATCATGCTAACTATTCGATGTGACTAATTGTAATTATTGAAAAAATAAGTGTTAGGTTCATTTGAAAGTAAAGACAATAAGATAAATTTGTCATATAGAATAGTTGTGAAATTAATTATGGTCCTAAAATTTTCGATTTTAAAAGAGTCTCAATATTAAGAATTAACAAAAACTAATGAGCTTTATTAAATTGAAAGTAACTTGATTCTTTTAAAAAGTCATTTGAATCTTATTTTATTATAAATGAATTATGGCATGACAAATAATTTGATGAGTATCATATTAATAACATAATAAAGAAATCTTTTAATTATGTTTTGTTTTCTATTTTAAAGTTAGATATACTAATTTGTAAGTTTCATTTTATAAAATTTATAGTATCATTTGCATTATTTGGACAAAAAAAAAGTTTCTAATTGTTAATAATTTTATTTAATTACTAAATAAAATAATCAAGGATGACTTAAATCTTCATCAAGATGATGATAAAATTTTCCTACAATTTAGGATGAAAATAACAAACTTAGGATTATCATAATCAAGTAATGAGATTGAAACCATCTTTTGAATCTTACTGCAAAGTACAAACTCCCCAATGATTGAATCCTTAACTAAGAGAATGTATCTCATACATTCGATATGTAGAGGTCTCATAAATAGTGGAATCCTTACACCTACGTAGCCCATATATAATGATATAATGAGCATTTGAAGCATGAGATAAGTTTCCTTAGCTAGATAGCTCTTCACTCCAATCCTGATACCCAGCCTTTAAAATATAAATCACTAGTCTCCTGATTTAAAAAAAAAAAAAAAAAAAAAAAACAGCAACAAAAATTGTTAGAAAACAATATGTAATACATCATAGTGAGTAGGTTGTAAAGTTTTTTACTCATGACCCATCCATAACCTCCTGTTTGATTGAAGCATAAAGGCAAAAATGATTCTTGTCAACAATATATTGTGCAATTAAATTTGAGAAAGTCTAAGAATAGAATTTTTGTAATATAAATTTTGCCACACTTTTAATGTGATTTGTGGTGGTCATTTCTCAATAACCTTGGGCCATTGAGCCTAGACCCCCAATTTACTTTTACTATGGATTGGGCTTATCCCACAATGGGAAGTCCAAAGAAGTGATTGGTGGCGTCACTGATGGTGTTATGGTGATCCTTCAATGCTAAACTATCTTATTTTCAGTCCGGCCATGAAGGCTACCAAGTAGCCAAACCCCCTCTCTCAAGTCCGAACAAGACTACCTTCTCCTTAGAATGTATCTTTCTCACTTCTCTTGTTTCTCTTTCCCCAATTTTGTTCCCATCCCCTACTTCTCACCACTTCTTATTAATACCCTTCTATGAGTGGGGTAGTCATGATGGAGGAATTTTTGTCATGTCAACGGATCCCTTTGTATCATGTCAGTAGTCAAAGGAGATCCACCTCCTGTTATCGACATGACTCCCTAGTAACTTGTGCCTGACACTGGTTTTATTGCTCAGCGGGAAAACTCCCCTAAGACATTATCTCTTGTTCCTGGCATATCTTGGATACTTCCCTATATGCTCGGCTAACTCCCAACTACTTGGCTATGTGGGCCCGAATTGGACTGAGGTTCTCCCAATAGAAGTAGAGCCTTACATGGTAGAGAAAACGTTATGGGTCAATGTAAAAGTGATTGTCTATAAATCACAAATGGACCACATCAAAATAGTGAAAAAAATTATAGTACAAAAGTTGTGGTGTAGAAGAATTGATTAAACTTTATTTGTCATCATTTCTATTATAGCCTGATGCTTGACAATATGACTACAGTTTTCTTCAAGCAAGTATATATGTCACTACCTTTTTTTGATGTAATAATCAAATTAAGTGTCATTTGGAAATAGCTTATCAGTTTTTTGCTGAAAGTATGTTAAAGTATGCTTATACTTTGAAAAAATTTTAAAAAGTGAGAAAATGCACAAAAATAAGGTTTTAAAAAACTATATATAAAAACTAAAAACTGGGCTTATAAGTTGATGCCAACAACAAGTAAGTGGTGTATTTTTTATATGGAAGTCATGGTCCTCGTGAAACTTCTAATCCTAATTGATTGCTTAAAATATGCGTATATATACGACTTCTTTTATGAAGAAAAAAAAAAAAACAGCAAGGGGTCCTTTTGCAACTCTCATGCCTGAGCTATGCTATGTCAAAAATATTACTTTTTCTCTTTCCTAGGGATGTACTGCAATAAGTGGAGCAATAATAATTCAAGCATATGACACATTCTACAAGGGCGAGCCGAGCAAATTCCTTCTAATGCTTGCTCTGTGGCCGACCTCTCTTATGCTTATGCTTTTGGTGAGAATTTATAAAGCCAACGCAAGTGATGATAAGAAGCACTACTTGAATGGTTTCTCTGCATTTACTCTAATCATTGCCGGTTATCTAATGATCATGGTAATTTTAGAAAAA
The DNA here is from genome assembly GCA_032727855.1 of Quercus ilex subsp. ballota. NCBI lineage: Eukaryota > Viridiplantae > Streptophyta > Magnoliopsida > Fagales > Fagaceae > Quercus > Quercus ilex. The sequence goes on along the minus strand of CM064917.1, from coordinate 14,488,885 downwards.
AGTTTCAGTTTACCTTTATGGGCACGCATATTCAGCTTTATACTTCTTTTGCTTCTACTCGCATCACCTCTTGGAGTTGCAATCAAAGCCCAAAAGGAGGACTCCAAGAGATTTCTAGAAACGCCTTCCTTTGAGAGTAATATTTCAATGGAGAACCTCGAGTCAAGGTGTTCCTTGTCTAAATCATTTGTAGCAAAGGATGTAGCATATCATGAAGTACCTAGAGGTGACTAGGTGAGGATCAAGTTAATGTTGCTTTAGATGACAAAATTATGTTTGATGAAGTGTGTATGAATCTTTTGCAAGCCATGCGCACTGTAAACTTCTGGTTGTTGTTTATTGCAATGGTATGTGGAATGGGCTCTACGCAGGCTGTGCTTAACAACTTGAGCCAAATAGGACAATCTCTCAATTATACAACTGTGGAGGTGAATAATTTCTTCTCTTTATGGAGCATATGGAATTGCCTTAGCCGTGTTGGAGTTGGGTATTTATCAGATTATTTACCACATACAAGAGGCTTGGCAAGACCATTGTTGATGACTATTACTCTAGCAATGATAATTGTTGGCCACATTGTTATTGCTACTGGTTTTCCTGGGGCATTATATGTGGGTTCAATCATAATGGGCATTTGTGATGGTTCACAGTGGTCATTAATGCCCACAATCACTTCAGATTTATTTGGTGTTAAGCATTTGGGTACCATTTTCAACACTATAGGAATAGCAAGTCCTATAGGATCATATATTTTCTGTGTCACAGTTATTGGCTATATTTATGATAAGGAAGCAAGTGGTGAAGATCACTCCTGCGTTGGTGCTCGCTGCTTTCTGTTATCTCTTTTTATCATGGCATCCTTGGCTTTCTTGGGATTTCATTTTGTCATTGCATTGTTCCAACGTACTAAGAGGTTCTATATGCTCAGAAATCAAAGCATTCTTTAAAACGATGAGATGTATACGTGCAAACTTTGTGTACAAGGTCATGACCTCCCAATTAATTGATGTAAATTGATAGCATAAAGGTAATGAGTTACTCTCCGACATCACTACTATATTTTCTTTTCTAATGATCTAATCGAGAGATTTTTTATGGGGTAAAATTATACCCAACTCTTCTGAGGTTTTTTGTTATTACACTTTCTTTTTCTCTTATTGGGAATAACACACTTATTATCTCCTCTAATAAAAATTATTTTCACTGACTTCCATATAAAACTATCCTGGATTTCCTATTAGAGGGATAAGAAACTGGAGAAGTCATTGTATATATAGAGTTTGAATTTTAGAATAAATGAAAATCTTAAAAGACACTAGGGTATTTTTTTTTTCTATGAAAAGTTACTGCGTTAATGAAACTTCTAAATTCATATTACATGATTGTCTATATGATCATATCAAGACCTTAGATTTGTGATGGGTGCATTTTCCACAATTTCCTTATGTTGATTATAACATTTTTTGTTATTGTCAATGTTCTTACCTGAGCAATACTATGCGTCAACTGTCATTAATTCACTATACTAACATTTTTCTTTGTCGTAAATGAAGGGATTTGATTCTTGGAATTAAACCCTTTAGATTGGTATAATAACTTCACTAACATCAGAATTAGCTAATCACTTGGATATCTCCTGTGAGTATTAGTTAGCTCAATTAGTAAATTTTTTAATAGTTGAATAAGAAATTTATGGTTTAATCCCAGCCTACACCAAAAACCGTTGGTATCTTGATCTGATAATAAAGAACTATTATCAAGAGATGACGTTATAAGTTGAAACTTTAAAAAAAAAAAAAAAAAAAAAAACTTGGATACCTCCTTAATTTTCTTTTTAATTTTAATACATATAATATTATTTGAATGTATGAATTACTATGATGATTATTCTTTGTCATCAATTCAAAAAATTCCTTGATTTTTGGTGTACATACAATTCGAAGTCCAATTTCTTATTTAAATTAGTTGAGTTAATAGGAATCCACATAAACATCTTTTAACTTAATTATTGATCTTTTAAAGTTCTTTGAATTATGGACTTACTTTATTTTCTGAATAATCCAATCATGGGCTAATTAGAAATACATCGTCACTTTGGAAGAAATTTTTTATACAATTTTGTAAGAAATATCGCACGTGTTGGAGTTCATAAAATACAGACTTTATAGTTTATATACACAAAGATAAATGATATAGGTCTGGAAGAATATCCTTCCACCCAATAATGCAACACTAATAAAAAAATATTTCATAGGAAAATGATTGTAGGACATAGACATGCGCACCTTGACTTGGCTGCCATTATATTCATGATTTTATTTTTTTAGTTATAAATATCTAAATTAAAATAGATGAATATATAAAGATAAAGTTATATATAAAGTTAAAATTAGTCAAAATGAATATGTAAAATCAATAAATACTACATTTAGACTTTATATATATATATATATATATTTCAAAGTTTTCAATTATGGTGTTACTTAATCTTCCAAAGATCCAATCATGGACTAATTAGAAAAACATTATCACTTTGTAAGAAATTTTTTATACAACTTTGTAAGAAACATCACACGTGTTGGAGTTCATAAAAAGCATACTTTATATACACAAAGACAAATTATACAGGTATGGAAGAATATCCTTCCACCTAATAATGCAACACTAATAAAAAAATATTTCACAGGAAAATGATTGTGGGACATAGACATGCACACATTGAGTCATTGACTTGGCTGTCATTATAAGCTAATATTACCATTTTCTGGGATTATAACTTATCTAGATATATAAAGGCAAGAAAAAAAAAATCTAAGAGAAATCTGATTGAGAAGGCTGAGCAACAATTGGGTGGCCACAGTGGCAAGCATATGTATCCAGGGTAGCAGTGGTGCATATATACACCTTCAGTGTGTGCTCCTCAGTTCTAAAATCAGGTGTAACAAAATTTTGTTCATATTAATTTATTTTTGTCATGAAAAGATGCTAGTACAACAATATTTTACATAATTTTTGTCACAATTTATTATATGGTAAGTTATGAGTGGTGAAGAAAAATGATAGGTCCACAATTTCACTACTAACAATACAACTTTCTGGTCTATTCCATCGCTAATTGTGTGAAATGTTGTGATACTAATGTTGCTTTTTGTTGTCTGAGATTTTAGCTAGCAAGAGAACACTTGGCCATTCCATCGCTAGATGGGTCTTTTCTCGTCTGAGTCGTTAATTCCATCCCAAATATGGCAATATTCGTGTATCCCACTTGCAACATATAGAGCAAGAGGCCAAGAGCAATGTCAAGTTGGTTCAGCTGAGGGGAATATTGATGAAAGTAAACTCATTTTGATTGAAGCTGTTGCGGAAAATTGCTGCCTTGCATTTTGGTTGATGATCAGGAAGTGGTAGAGCGGTAGGGCACACAGCCCAATGCCACTATGATAATATTTCTAACACTGCTTAAATTTTACATTCTTTCTATGTTCGAGGACAAATGAAATGATACGGTTTTGAAGAAGAATATTCACCCACCCAATCATTCAAGGCTAGACAAAAGATGTAATTGTTCATCAAAAACAAAAGATTTAATTATGATAAATTGAAAATAAAAACGAAAAATTAAATTAATAAATTCAACTCATCTCGGTGGGTTCCAATAGTTTAGCGTTTTTTTTTTTTGGCAAAATTTGCGAAATAGCAAACTTATAGGAAAACAATTTAGGAGAATAGCACCTAAACGAAATTATTCAGTTATGTAAAGTATTTTTAGGGACAAACTCGAGTTCCAATTAGTATGGTCCATACGGCTTGGAACTCAAGTTTGTTAAACTTGAGTTTGAGTTGGAACTCAAGTTTAACAAACTCAAGTTCCAAAAATATGCTACATAACAAAATAATTTCGTTTGGATACTATTTTCTTAAATTTAAAAAAAAATTATGATATAGAGAAAATTTTCCTTTTATTTATTTATTTATTTGAAAGATAATTTCAATTTATGGTATCCAATTATCATAATTACTCTTTAATATTAAGTTAAGATACCAATTAATTTTTTGGTATAAGCGGAGATTAAATTCTCAAATATTATATTCAACAACAAAAATCTTTACTAGCTAATTAAAACTCACAATTTCATTAAAGGTGTATTTGGATACCGCTTATTGTTAAAAATATTGTAGTAAAATAATTTTTAAAAATATAAAACCCAACCAAAAATACAAACGCTAAAAATGATGGGTTTGATGCTATCCAAACTCAAGCTAAGTTAACTAATAAACTGTTTTGCAGTCGAATTCCTGTTCCAAAAAAGTAACTGATGTTTTTTTTTTTTTTGGAAAATGGAAGTAACTGATGTTTTAGTACAATTATAAATCACCATCATCATAGAAATGAGTGAATTCTATGATTTCTATCCTATCTTCAAAAAACTACAAGATTAGGCAGGTGGGCCAACGCCAGCTACAAATAGCATTTTTTTTTTTTTTGGGAGACACTAAAGCGGAAAGTAATTTACAGCTACAAAATGCAATGATGTTATATAATTTTTTATAGCTAGCTTTTGGGCAAGAAGGAATATTGCAGGGATGATGGAGAGGGTGAGTAGCAAATGGATGGCAACGGTGGCAAGCATGTGGATTCAGTGTAGCAGTGGTGCAAACACCTTCGGCGTTTACTCCTCTGTTCTTAAATCAACCCAAGGTTACGACCAATCCACGCTCGAAACTATGGCCCTTTTTAGAGACATTGGCTTAGTCGGTGGGGTCCTCGCCGGCCTCCTCTACACCGCCGTGACAAGCAGTAGTAACCACTCTGGTTTCGGTGGACCATGGGTGGTTCTCCTTGCCGGAGCAATCCAGAGTTTCTTAGGCTATTTTCTAACGTGGGCTTCTGTCGTGGGGTTAATCCAACGGCCTCCGGTGCCTTTGATGTGTCTCTTCATGTACTTGTCCAGTCAATCTCTGCCGTTCTTTAACACAGCCAATATGGTTTCAGGTGTTCAAAACTTCCAAGATTATAGTGGGACCATTGTGGGTATCATGAAGGTATATTTACATATATAAATTTCTTTTCTGTTCATTATTTTTCTCAAGGTGAATTTGAAGGTCTATTTTCCTAAATGTTTGATTTTTGGGAATTATATTACTAAAAAGCATTGTCGTCAAGTTATTTAGTCACGTAGTTAAACAAAAATCAAGTTAAAGTAAAACTTGATGTCACCAGAGTCGAGTTTTATGCTGTGGCAACCTAGTAATAAACTTGAGTTCTTAGTTTCATCTCCCTTGTGCTTGTGCTCTATATATATATGTTATGCCTGTAATATATTACTCCCTTTGCCAGGGATTTGGTGGAATTAGTGGAGCAATAATAATTCTTGTATATGACATATTCTACAAGGGCGAGCCGAGTAAATTCCTTCTAATGCTTGCTCTGTTGCCTACATTCATCACCCTTGTGCTTATGCTTTTGGTAAAAATTTATAAAACAAACACAGGCAGAGGCGACGCTACACACAGCTCAGGGTGTTCCCAGGAACACCCTGACCTGAAAAAAACTTGAAAAAAAAATTTTTTTTTGATATAATAAATTAGGAACACCCTAATTAGGAACACCCTCAATCACAAAATTAGGAACACCCTCAAATTAAAAAAAACAAAAAATTTATTTGCTCAATCAGTCAATTGCTCTACTTTCAAGTTTCAAGCAAAAAAAAAAAAAAAAGCCCAAAAAAAAATTTGAACTAAAATCTGAAAAAAAAAAAAAAAAAATGTAACAGAGCCACAAGCCCACAGGAAGCCCACGGCAAGCCCACTAAATTACAGAGGTAGCAAACCTTACCCACGGATTCTCACCCAAAAAAAAAAAAAAAAAAAAAAAAAGAAAAAAAAAGAAGAAAAGAACCAAACCCCAATACAGGTAACAGAGCAAATCACTTCTAAATCTATCCATCACTAAAGGCTTTATCAAAGAAAAAGAAATCACAAAACTTCTAAAGGCCTAACCGAAAGCAAACCTATTACCTAAAGACAGCAACGCCGTTATGCCTCAGTCCCTCAGAGCAAGAGCAACGCCGCCGGAGATCCGATCCAGTCCAGATCGTCATTGGAGATCGGAAGTCCAGATCGTCCTCGCTTGTCGCTCGCCCTCATCGCCGTCGGAGATCGCTCGTCGGTCGTCGCGATGTCGCTACTGTCACCAAGTCTGCCTCAGTGGCGCCGGCCTCAGCCTTTAGGCCTCCCTGCTCGGCTGCTCTGGTGCTCCCTCCCTCAAGGTATTTCATTTTTCTCTCTCTTTTTCTCTCTGATTCTCTCTGTCTCTCAGTCTCTCTCTCTCTATTGAATGAAATGAAAATTATAAAATGAATGAAACTCTCTCTCTCTCTCTTTAATAAGACTAACTCTCTCTTTTACTTTTAGTCTTTTGAAATTTGAATTGTGTTTGCGTCTCTCATTGGCCGAACAACTTGACCTTTATTAATTTTTTTTTTCTGCTTTTGACTTTTGTCTTTTTGAATGTGTTGCTTTTCATGTGTAGTGTGTTTGTCAGTTTATCTTAATATCTTATCCGTTGGTTCGTGTGTGTAGTGTGTTGGTGTTGATATTAATTATCTTTTAGGCCTAATGGTGTTGATATGAGATGTGTAAATAATATGCACATCAGTGGCTCTTTAGTGTAATGTGCTTATGTGCACGTCAACACATAGTGCTAAACGATATAACAAATTAAATTAATATAATTAATGACAAATAAATTAAAGCAATATAGTTTATTGTTAGGCTAAATAACAATAATCAAAGCAGGATAATAAACCAATACATTATTTCCTATTAAAAAAAAAACCAATACATTATAAAAGATAAATAAATTAAATTATATTAGGTTAAACAATACCTTAAAAAAATTAAATTAAATTATAATTGTGTAATTTATGCTTGTTGAGGAACACCCTGAAAAAATTTCCTGGAGTCGCCACTGAACACAGGTGATGATGAGAAGCACTTGAAGGATTTCTCTGCAGTTGTTCTGATCATTGCTGGTTATCTCATGATTATAATAATTTTGGAAAACATCTTTAGTTTACCATTATGGGCACACAAATTCACCTTTACACTTCTTTTGCTTCTACTCACATCACCACTTGGAATTGCAATCAAAGCCCAAAAGGACGACTCTAAGAGATTTCTGGAAACATTTTCCTCCGAGTCTTCTGTAGCCAACGATATAGTATATCATGAACTGCCCAGTTGTGAGGCTCAAGTTAATGTTGCTCTAGATGATGAAGTTCTGTTTGATGAAGAAAGCATGAATCTTTTGCAAGCCATGTGCACTGTAAACTTTTGGTTGTTGTTTATTGCTATGATATGTGGATTGGGCTCTACACAGGCTGTTATTAACAACTTGAGCCAAATGGGACAATCTCTCAATTACACTAGTGTGGAGGTGAATAATTTGGTCTCTTTATGGAGTATCTGGGATTGTCTTGGCCGTGTTGGATTTGGGTATTTATCAGATTATTTACTACACAAAAGAGGCTTGGCAAGACCATTGTTGTTGGCTACTACTCTGGCAACAATGGTTATTGGCCACATTGTTATTGCTTATGGTATATTATATGTGGGTTCGATCCTAATAGCCATTTGTGATGGTTCACTGTGGGCATTAATTCCCACAATTACGAAAGATATATTTGGTGTTAGGCATATGGGTACTATTTTCCACGCTATTACCATAGCAGGTCCTGTTGGATGTTATATTTTATCTGTCAAACTTATTGGCTATATTTACGATAAGGAAGCAGGTGGCGATGACCACTCTTGCGTTGGCACTCGCTGCTTTATGTCATCATTTATTATCGTGGCATCCTTGGCCCTTCTGGGTTTTCTTTTGGCCATTACACTATTCTTTCGTACTAAGAGGTTTTATTCGCTGAGGGGAAAGTCCTCTGTAAAATGATGGAGTAATAAAAGAACTTTTTGTTTTTTTTTGTTATAATAAGTATGTGTTTGAATTCGCGTCCATGTCTACTACGTTTGCATTTTCAAATTTTTTTTCTTTTTTTAAACCATAAAGTTTGACTTTTCCACCCATGCACTGGCCACATTGATGAGGGAATGACCCTTGAACAATGCTACCTCGGTTACCGCAACTCACAGAACGCCAGAAAGGGTGTCTGATGGGACAGGCACTCAAGTATAGGCTTGGATGATCAACAAGTGGAAAGTTAAGATCGTTTAAAGATGACTATATAAGAGAAACCCATCATAGAGGGGAGAAAAGATAGCACGGCAACAATCTTCAGAACTCCTGTAACCATTCTCATTCAATATTTATTGAAACAAAGCTCCTCAGATTGTGCCGAAAATAATCTTTCTTCGTTAAACTCAGTTCATCTTTGTTTGATTGTCATGAACGCCATATTAACTATTATCCACGCGCTAAAACCTAGCTCTTTGACTCGCTCTCTACAAATTCATTGTATTGGGCTAGTTGGGTCTGAGTCCACTCATCCAACATAAGAAGTGTTCAAACCCAGTCCTTACAATTGGCGCCGTCTGTGGGAAGGGCCTGTGTGATAGCGAGTGCAACGGTTAGTTAAGGTGGGATCAGGCCCCCATCAGGAAGAGTCCCTGGGGAAAACCCTTATGGTAGCCAGTTTACTATGTGAGTAAGACACTACATGAGGCACACACGGTTATCTTAACTCAGCTTCTGCTCAGGTCTATACTTGGAAGTGCGGTTTATACAAGGAGGATTGCTAAATGGGGCACAATTCAATGGGCATCTGACATCAGGTACATGCCTCGTACCTCTATCAAGGGTCAGGTCCTCGTGAATCTGGTGGTCGAGCTCGCTAGACCCCCGTTGGAGGAAGGGGCAGCAACACAGAGCGATTCAAGGGGACTCCGCGGTGGGGCTAGTTCTAGAAGGCACATGTTGATATCTTCTAATCTATTGAAGTGGTTAAACGGAACCTTAGCTATGACGGGTCCTCGGACCTCCTGCTTTGGGGGAATTAACACACACTGACAATTATCTAAGTGTTAGACAGAACCAAGGTCTTACGTGGCTCCTCGGACCACAAACCTATGGGAAAACTAATAACTTTTGACAATTATCTAAATTATTAGACAGAACCAAGGTCTTACATGGCTCCCCGGACCACAAACCTATGGGGAAACTAATAACTTTTGACAATTATCTAAGTGTTAGACCAAACCGAGGTTTCGCATGGCTCCTCGAACCACAAACCTATGGGGAAACTAATGACTTTCGGCAACTACCTAAGGGTTGAACAGAATCAGGGTGTTGTACAAATCCTTGGACCACAGCCCTTGAGGGGATTAGCTACTTCAAGCATCTATTTGAGTGATGAGCAAAATCTAAAAGGAGGCTGGCTCCTCGGATCGCATACCCTTTTCCCACTTAACAAAGATGTAAACAAATGCAAGTCCATGAGCATCACTTAAGGTGTCCCAAGTACGTTCAAAAAAAAAAAAGGAGGGGCAAATTGCATAAATGAGATTTCTCCATTATCAAGTAAAGCATGAGTTGAAGTTTGCATTATGGGCTTAACATTTTTTGTTACCCATTCAATAAAGGAACCCTAGCTATGTCGGGTCCCTCAAACCTCCTGCTAAGAAGAACCCTGGGTATATTAGGCTCCTCAGACCTCCTGCTAAGTGCTTAGACAGAGCCTAAGGCAGGCCTGGGTCCTCGGACCAGACGCTTGGGGGAAACCAACGCTATGACATCATTATAAATGTCGAACAAAGCCTTGATACACGATGGTCCCCTCAAATCACTTACTTTAAATTCAACATTCTTTGAAGGTTGCACAAGTTTGCGGTATAGAGCACATGATTATTTTCCTGATTATTTCTATATAGTTAACTTATTTAAAGTTAGCAGCCGGGTGCTATCGTCGATTTTGTTAAAGTTAGGGTGACAACTTTTCGGTACTGCTGACAGCATCAATTCTAAGTCCCATTAGAGGGAAAAATAACAACACACCCATTAATGAAATAGTTACTGCAGAGAAAGAAATGATTCATAAAGTAAAAAGCACAGCCCTTTTTTTTTTATATATATAGGAAAGCACAACCCTTTTTATTAAATAAAGGAAAGGTACATCATATATAAAGCGGCTTAAGCAGGCTTGTTTTAAAGCTAACTATACAAAGATAAAGCCCATAGGAATGGTAAATTCACAATCTTGTTCTAGCAACAATCAAGCCAATATGGGTGGTACCGGCGATGAGAAAGAAGAATAGGCGGAAACGCTTGATGGACCCCTTTTCTCCTAACTGCAAGATGTTCTGCTATCAAGGCTTGTTGATTTGCTTGATCAACCTTGGGTCACTTTCACATCTATGCACACATGATATATGTCACCAGGTGAGACCCGAACTCTGTCACACCAAAAGTCTGATGCGATCTACACCTGCTTTGGTTCTTGGCTAAAGGAGAAGGGTCTTCTTTCTTGCTCGGTTGAAAGGTGGGAACATCTTTGGCCTCTGCTTTCTTTGCCTCAACTGCGTCATCCAGGATCTGTAAATGAGAAAGAACGATTTCCCCAGGGTGCCTTATGTAGAAGGTGAAACCTAGTGGAAATTAATTCGCATGGGATTTAAAGAGTTACAAGCGAAATAAATCCAGCCCAATTTCCGAAGAAATCCTCAACCGTTGGATCTGCGTCGCTTCATAAAGATATTAATAAGGGCGCACCCCATATACCGAAGCGCCAGGAACGTGCCTTGAACAAGTGAAGAGACTCTGACACTAACAGAGGATAGGACTTGACAAGCCATAACAAAAGCCTGAGGACATCAAAATCCTCTTCTTCGTCCGAGGAGCCGGACAGCAGGATTTTGAGGGGTTATTATGGGGCCAAAGACTTTGGCGACTGCGGCCCACCTTAAATTGAGCCCAAGGCCCACGTCGAGGAGGAAGAAATGGCCGAAGACGAAAGAAGCAATTCCAAAGTACCCCAATCGAGATCACAGAAGGGAAGAGTGGCATACCATCAAAGGCAACCTCCCAGAGCATCCCAAGGAAAAGGACAGGTATAATGGGTCAGCTATGGGAGCACGGTGGAAGAGCAATTCAAGGAGAAACTGTCACCTCCGCATTAAATGCCCACAACTAACATCCTGACTGCATTGATGAGGGAATGACCCCTGAACAATGCTACCTCGGTTACCGCAACTCACAAAACGCCAAAGAGGGTGTCTGATGGGACAAGCACTCAAGTATTTGCTTGGATGATCAACAAGTGGAAGGCTAATATCGTTTAAAGAGGACTATATAAGAGAAACCCATCATAGAGGCGAGAAAAGATAGCACGACAACAATCTCCAGAACTCCTGTAACCATTCTCATTTAATATTTATTAAAGCAAAACTCCTCGAATTGTGCCGAGAATAAGCTTTCTTCGTTAAACTCAGTTCATCTGTGTTTGATTGTCATGAACGCCATATTAACTGTTGTCCACGCGCTAAAACCTAGCTCTTTGACCCGCTCTCTACAAATTCATTGTATTGGGCTAGTTGGGTCTAAGTCCACTCATCCAACAGAAGAAGTGCTCAAATCCAGTCCCTACAACTACATAATAATGATAAAAATATAATAAAAAAAACTATCATCTCTCTTCCTTCTCTAATTTCTCTCTCTTTCCCTCTATCTTTCAGCTTACCACAATATTTTCACAATAAAAAAAATCTTTACAACTTGCTACAATAGTTTGTATTTATAAGAACTCACTGTAACATGGATGTAAAAACATTTAGAGATACACACTCGAATAAGTGTTTTGGAGATGTAAAATAGCAATTTGGGGGTTGTAATGCTAATGCTTGGTGGGGCATATATATTTACAATTCCCATTGTGTTGAGTAGTGAAGAGAATTAATGTAGTGTTTTGGTAAAAATGTTAGAAAGTTTTTTTTTTTTTTTGAAAAAAAAATGTTAGAAAGTTGATGTTGAGTTGGAACATAAAAAGTCTTGATCAATCATTCTTGAATCTTGTCTCTAATGAAGTGACAGTCTACTTCAGTATGTTTGATTCTTTTGTTGGAAACAGGATTGGCTGCAATATGCATGGTAACTTGATTGTCACAATATAACATTACTACTTGTATTTGTTATAAATTTACCAACCAAAAAACTTCATAAGTAGTATTTGTTATAGATACCACTTTAGGGATTTGGTTCTTGAATTTTTTTTTTTTTTTATCCCAAAATAAACACACGCACACATTATATATATATATATATATATATATATATATATATATATATATATACCAAATACCTGCCAAGAGTTACGTTCTTGAAATTAAACTCTTTACACAGATACTACTTAGTAATGAGGCCACTAACATAGGAATTAATTAATCATATAGATATAATAAAATTTGAATCTAAAAAATAATAATAATAATAATAATTAAATTTTGATGTAAACACAATTAAAATTAAATTTTTTATTCGAATTAATCAAGCAAACAGAAACCCACGTCAACCCAGCCATATGGATTTGTTTAATTTTTCGAATAAGCCAAACTTGGAGTAGTTATAAATAAATATTGTCACTTTGTAATAATTTATACACGTGTCAAGAGTTAATAAAATATGTGGGCAAAAAAATATTTATACATATATATATATATATATATATATTGAGAATAAAACAAATGATATATAATTATATATAGGACTTGAAGAATATCCACCATTACCCAACGCAGTAATGCAACACCAACTAGCAAAAAAAAATTAAATTAAATTTTAACGGAAGGCGAACTTGACTCCAAAATTCTTCACAATAAATGATAAAAAATAGTATTTCCCATCTAAGGCAACCTTTATTCAATCTCCGGATCGTATTATAGGGTTACAAGATCGTCTTAAAGTAAGGGTCATCAAATAGCCCATGGCCCATGGCCCGACCCAAAAACCCAGCAGCCCATCGGGCTAATGGGCGGCCCGGCCCGTTGTTATTGAGGCCCATGGGTAGCCCACTAGCCCAGTGGGTTAGGCCGTGGGCTAGTTTTTATGCCCATGGGCACTCGGTGGGCTAGCCCAGTAGCCCAGCCCGTTGGCCCAACCCGTTACCCAGTCCAATAACTTAGAATTTTTAACAAAAATATATAGGAAGTGTATGAAGGATTGATCTTGAGATATTGTAATAGAATTTCTTAAGAGAACTCTCCCAACCACTAAGATACTTAAAGTAATTGTGCTAAACTTAGTTTATTAAATATATATTTTTCTAGTAGTCTAGCAAATTTGAATTAACCATTTGATTTTTTTTTTATTAAAGATAAAAATAAAAAACTATTTGAAGCCTTATTTAAAAAAAAAATTAAATAAGTTTCCATCAACAAAACAAAAAATTAAATAGATTTGACTATAAAAAAAAATTGTAATTAAGTATTAAATTCTTTGATTCTTTCCTTTAAAAAAAATAGATTGATTATTCCCTTATTAAAAATTGATTATTTATTTCTAAAAATAATATGCTAACGCAATCTCATGGGTAGCCCATTAGGTCCAACCTAGTAGCCTAGCCCGTTGAAGACAAAATAGGCATTGCCCATGGGCAGGGTCGTGGGCTGGGGTTTTCTCTTTCGGCCCAGCCCGACCCGGCCCGTTAACTAGTTAATAGCCCATTATGCCCAGCCCATTGTGCCCTTGGGCCAAGTAAAAATGGGCCGGGCCAGCCCGACCCGGCCCATTGACGACCCTTATCTTAAAGGGACATACCATTATGGACTTGCCGTCCCTTTAAAGCTAATACTCCATGGGCGGCGTTAGATGTATTTCAGGGGTTCATCTACTTTTTATTAAAAAAATATTATATAAATATAATTTTTTTTACCAGTTTAATTCATCATTAAAAATATTTTTGCACACCGTGGCTTAAATCTTGCACACTATGATCACATATCAATTTTACTATTTTTTTTTCTCAAATCACTAACTTTATAACAAAAAATTATTATAACATGATAATAATACACATACATGTATCAAACTCTCTGTATTTCCTGAATATTAGATTATATTAAGTTATATTATATTTACACTATACATGAATATATCATACTCATACACATCACAATTCACCCAAATTACTTTATAACAAAAAAATAATAATAATGCTGCTGTCGTGGGAAATTTTCTAACGTGGGCTGCTGTCGTGGGATTAATCAAACGGCCTCCGGTGCCATATTGATGTGTCTGTTTATGTTCTTTTCAAGTCATTCTATGCCATTCTTTAACACCAGATACAAAACCTCCCTGATTATAGTGGGACCATTGTGGGCATCACGAAGGTACAATTCTATGATTGGCTTAGCGGCTATATAACTAATTCTATCTCCATTTTCAAAATTATATTTATTCTCAGACAAACCTACACTTTTTATTTATCATTCACAATTAGTTATATCCGATAGTTGTAATTTATAGGTGTAAAATTAATTATTGTCCTAAAAGTTTTTGGTTTAAAAAAGAGTCTCACCAATATTAAGAAGTAACAAAAACTAATAAGCACTTTAAATTGATAAGTAACTTGACTCTTTTTAAATATTCATTCGATTACAAAGAAAAAGGACTATGAGCACCCTAATTTTTTCCCTCTTACGAGAAAAAGGTTAGGATATAATAATATATATCTATACCAAAAGCCATAGCAAGTCAACAAATGTTAAAAGTTCGAATAATCTTTCTCTCCCAATTATTAAATTATATATATGAAGACTATATCTATATGTAGGTGACTAGGTTCTACCTTAGAACCTAGTGGCTCTCAAAAGTTCAAATCCTCTTATTTGATTGAAGCATAAAGGTAAAAATGATTCTTTTCAACAATATATTGTACAATTAAACTCAAGAAAACTCAAGATTAGAATTTTTGCCACAATTTAAAATTGATTGACCGTGAGAAGTGATAAGAAAAAGTGATTGTCTATTAATCACAAATTGACCACATCAAAATAGTAACAAAAACTATGATACAACTTAGTTGTGTTGTAAATTGTAAAAGAATGGATTAGACTTTGTTGGTCGTATCTATTATAGCCTGATTGTTGACAATATCACTACATTTTTCTTCAAGCATATATATATATATATATAGAGAGAGAGAGAGAGAGAGAGAGAGAGAGAGAAGTTTCATGAAAACCATGACGTATTTTACGAAAAAAAAAACAAACAAACAAACAAACAGTCCCTCTAGCTTGAGTTATGCAATGCTATGCTGTAATATTACCTTCTCTCTTTGCCAGGGATGTACAGGAATTAGTGGAGCAATACTAATTCAAGCATATAACACATTCAACAAGGGCGAGCCCAGCACATTCCTTCTAATACTTGCTCTGTGGCCGACGTTTGTCTCCCTTGTGCTTATGCTTTTAGTGCGAAATTATAAAGCCAACACAAGTGATGTTAAGAAGTACTTGAATGGTTTCTCTGCACTTGCTCTAATCATTGCCGGTTATCTCATGATCATGATAATTTTTGAAAACATTTTTAGTTTACCTTTATGGGCACGCATATTCTCCTTTGTACTTCTTATGCTTCTACTCGCATCACCTCTTGGAATTGCAATCAAAGCTCAGGAGGAGGACTCCAAGAGATTTGTAGAAACACTTTATTTTGAGAGTAATACTTCAATGGAGAACCCCAAGTCAGTGTGTTCCTCGTCTGACTCATTTGTAGCAAAGGATCTAGCATATCATGAATTACCTAGTGGTGAGGGTCAAGTTAATGCTGCTTTAGATGATACAATTCTATTTGATTAAGAGGGTGGTATGAATCTTTTGCAAGCCATGTGCACTGTAAACTTCTGGTTGTTGTTTATTGCAATGGTATGTGGAATGGGCTCTACGCAGGCTGTGCTTAACAACTTGAGCCAAATAGGACAATCTCTCAATTATACAACTGTGGAGGTAAATAATTTCGTCTCTTTATGGAGCATATGGAATTGTCTTGGCCGTGTTGGAGTTGGGTATTTATCAGATTATTTACTACACACAAGAGGCTTGGCAAGACCATTGTTGATGGCTATTACTCTAGCAACAATTGGTATTGGCAATATTGTTATTGCTTCTGGATTTCCTGGAACACTATATGTGGGTTCGATCATAATGGGCATTTGTGATGGTTCACAGTGGTCATTAATGCCCACAATCACTTCGGATTTATTTGGTGTTAGGCATATGGGTACCATTTTCAACACTATAGGCATAGCTTGTCCTCTTGGATCATGTATTTTCTGTGTTACAGTTATTGGATATACATACGATAAGGAAGCAGGTGGTGATGATCACTCCTGCTTTGGTGCTCGATGCTTTATGTCATCTTTTTTTATCATGGCATCCTTGGCTTTCCTGGGATTTCTTTTTGTTGTTGCATTGTTCCAACGTACTGAGAGCTTCTATCTGCTCAGAAGATTAAAGCATTCTTTAAAATGATGAGAAGTAAATCTGCGAACTTTGTGTACAAGATCATGACCTCCTAATCAATTGATGTCAATTGATAGCATAAAGGTAATGAGTTATGCAAACTTTGTGTACAAGGTAATGACCTCCCAAGTAATTGATGTAAATTGATAGCATAAAGGCAATCAGACATCACTATATTCTCTTTTGTAATGATCTAAACGAGAGATGTATTTTTTCTGGGGAAATATTATACTGAACTCTCCTAAGGTTATCATGATTAGTTTTTCTCCTTTTGTTTTATCTGTATTATATATGTTTAAAACCAAAAGGCCATATTTTAGAAGGAAAAAAATCATGTTAGGAAATTTAAAACCCGGTTGATAGAATTAACAAGTTTTAAACCCAAGTTGTTAATTAGATCGATTATGAATAATCCGTGGTTAAACAAACAAACATCAATATCATGCAGAGCAAAATATTAACTAAGACAAGATATGATGACCAAGAAAAATCAATAAAACAAACTAGTTTCACAGTAAAAAACCTGGGAAAAAACCTTCTCAAAAAGTAATTCACTATAGTAAAGAAAAATTTTAAAATCTAAGAGTAATTACACTTTACCCACCTGTGATTTGCCTCAAATTTAACTTACTCACCTGTGGTTTTATTTTTGACACGTTACCCACTTGTGGTTTATTCTGTTGCTACTCCATAACCCACCTCCCTATTTAACGTTATTCTAACACATTTTGTATCAAAATCAAAACACAAAACAGATTAAATGCTCCTCTCCCCCAAAACACTCTCTCACGCTTGTTCACCCACCTGAGATATTAGATCTTTGTATGTGTTTTTCATGGTAGACGAAGTGGACCCAATATCACTTTTCTTGAGTCTAGAATAGTGGCAAGACCCAAATGAGTTTTCACGTCTGCAGGACTTTCCACCATCACAGCCTCCGCTAGAGACTTTCATGGTAGGTTTCATAATCGTTAATATAGTTGGAATCCAATACTACTCAAGCACTATAAGCAGTTGAGAAATGGTGGGTTTGGTTCGCAAGCCTCTCAATACCCATGACCCAAACGTTATCAAGGTTCTCAACACTCGCACTGTCCAAGTCGGCCACATCAGTGACTATAATAATGGGCTTCTTAAGTTCTTTCTTGGCTTCCTTTCTTTTTCTAGTTCTATTGCTCTTTGTGGCAAATGGGCAGCCTCTAGTTACTGCATTGATCATATTTGGGGATTCTGTTGTTGATGTGGGTAACAACAATGACCTACAGACCATTATAAAATCAAATTTCCTTCCTTATGGAAGAGACTTGGTGAAACACAAACCAACGGGAAGGTTTTGCAATGGAAAGCTTGCTTCAGACTTCACTGGTACATATGATTAATTCTCAAAAATCTCTCACTCTCTCACGCCAATGTCTTTTACTTTTTTGCTAATGAAGTTTGCATTTTTGTTTTTTCTCCAATCACAACTGAAAACTTAGGCTTCACTTCTTATCCACCAGCCTATCTTAGCAAAATAGCCAAAGGAAAGAACCTCTTGGGTGGTGCCTAGTAATCTCATAATCGGGTCTAAGATTTCAGGTTGGTGAGCAAGCGTGAGAGAGAGTGTGTTTTGGGAGAGAGGAGTGTTTAATCTGTTTTGAGTTTTGATTTTGATACAAAACATGTTAGAGTAACGTCAGATAAGGAGGTGGGTTATGGAGTTGTAATAGAATGAACCACATGTGGGTAAAGTGTCAAAAATGAAACCACAGGTGGGTAAGTTAAATTTGAGGCAAACCACATGTGAGCAAAGTGTAACTACCCCTAAAATCTAATACAAAATCTTTATCTCTAGACTCTACAAACCCAGTAAATGAACTTACAATAGAAACCTTCTACTGCTTCAAAATCTCTGAACTCTCCAATATATGAACGCTCCACCCACAATCACAATTGAAACCTCCAATTGACTTCAAGTAAGGGGTGTGCAGAAAACCCACCGACCAGCCAAACCTGACCCGACCTAACCCGACCCGCCGGGTTGGGTCGGTTTTTCAGACTTCATGGGTTGGGTTGGGTTACAAAAAATTTTTTTACAGTGGGTCAGGTTGGATTTGGCTCTTAAAATTACAAACCCGCCAAACCCGACTAGACCCACCCATATTTAATATATATTTAAAATATATTATACATTTAATAATTTAAAAAAAAAAAAAAAAAACCAGTTGTAGGGCACTTCGGTTCCTACTATCATATATATATATATATATATATATATTTAAATATATTTTATTTATTTTGTTTATCAACTCAATTAGATATATTTTGTTTATAAGTGAATTAGAATACTAGTTCATTTATATTTTTTTATCAACTCAGTTAGATATTTAGACATATTTTGTTTACAATTGAGTTGGATTATTAGTTTATATATTAATGTATATTTTGTTTATCAACTTAGGTGGCAAGTGTGATATATTTTTTTTCTGCTCAATTTAATAATAATAGTAATAAAAAAAAAATTGTTCAACCCATGTGGGTTGGGTTGGGTTATGTTGGACTTATGTGATGGGTTGAGTTGGGTTAAATTTTTTTTTTACCCACCATGGTGGGTTTGGTCAAAAAATCCCTTCAACCCGACCCATGCACACCCCTAACTTCAAGAACCTCTTGAAGGTTTTCTTCACAGTAGCAAGCATGTGGTGATTGCTATAACTTCAGCTTCTTCACCAATGAAATCTTTAGGTCTACTTTGAAACTCTTTAGTTTAGTGAAATAGAGAAAACTTGGTTACAAAACCCTAGCTGCATAAACGTGTTAGGATTAGTGCCCTTAAATTCTATTGTATGATGCTATGTATGACATTATGTACGACTTAATGTTGTGATTAATAAAGTTGTTTTATTATTATCTAAAATAATGGTAACATGAATATTTGGATATTAACATATAGCCCATGAGATGCATAGTATGTGATTTAGTCACAGAAGATATAAGTCATAAGTTCTTTGTAAATTTAGAATTTTAGTTCGTAGTCAGTGATGAAATTGGACGTTTCATCTGCGAAAACTATAACATATTAACTAAGATGATTTGTCTTGATCATGAAAGTAAAGACTTCTAGTTGATATGTTTTAAGAGTTAAGATATATTGAACTGGACCGCTGTAAAATTTATTATTCTCCCAACAACTGTCAAATGAATAATAAATCTCACGACCTCTATTTACATCAACTCTTAATCCTGAGAAAATAATAGATCTAATCATGAAGTGCAGGTTACTTTGATATATTAGGAGTGAGATCTAAAGTCACGATTAAAACCTCAGTATGTTGGACAGCCACATTTAGTGTTTATGGAACATATATTCTCAAGATAGAATTCATAATTTCTTAACGAAGATATAAAATATTCCCTTAAGATAAGTTTAATGGGTTTAGTTATTCAGAATGTTAGGCCTAATTACTTTAGTAAAAAAGTTACCAAAGTATATATTTATGAAATTGAGTTTCATAAATATATGATGAATAACTTAAAGAATTAAACTGGGTACTCAAGGATTAACATGTAATAATCTTCAAAGTAGCAGCCAACATTCATGACTTTGTATTACTATGAATATTTTATAAAGGGATTGTATGTATAATAAAGTCTTGGCATATAATTTATTAATAAGGCGTAGAGTTCAATTATATTTATATGGTGGTATTAAATATAATTAATGATAATTTTGGACTTGTCAAGAATTGACAGAAAAGCCTAAGGCCCATTGGAATTAGTGTCTTATTTGTTTCCTTTAGGTCTCACTCCAAGCCATAACTGAAGTCCAATTGGAATGACCCAAAATGCTAGCCTAATTAGATAATCAGTTATAAGGAAAAAAACATATAGAATTTTATAAGAGAATGAAATGGTGTGTATGTGAGTGTAAGCCATTCTCTAATTCTCTTTTGAACACATACATAAAAACTGAATGAGAGACCATACTTCTTAGGCACAAGTGAAATTAAAGTGAAGATTAAATATGTTCCCAAGTACTTCTAATCTTTAGTTTTGAATTTCACTGTACCAAGGTACACTCTCTTGTTCTTATATTTTGAAATTTACATAGTACATGTTATCAATTGTAAATAGAGTAGATCCGTTAATTTTTCGCTACGTATGTTTTGTATGTGATACAAACATGTGTTTTTTCAACAATTGGTATCAAAGCGATCTTCAATTTCAAATCTGTATAACATGTTTTGTGAGTTTTGGAATTAGAGATAGTAATTTCATATTGTTAGAAAATTATACATTCAATTTTCTGCATGGTTGTTGAAATTACAATTTTATAAAAACTGATATTGATGTTATGATATTGTTTAAGTTTGATATTAAGTATGTTAAATTGAACTTTAAGGCTATAACATCAATGGTATTCAGTTTTGATCTCAAACTCAATCTATTATGTTCATATGATGGTTGTTTATTCATGAAAAACCGTTGAAAATTGTTTGGTGAAAATTCTAGAAAATTCAATTTCACGAGTTTCGCCTAATCAAGAATTCTCTTTGATCGATTGAACAGGAATCGAGAATCGATCGAGTCAAGCATATTGTTTATGCTGAATTTATTAAAATTTCGACTGATCGAGAATTCCCTTCAATCGATCGAATGTTCCTTTTCTATTGATTGAATAGGAATCAAGAATCGATCGAGTCATTCAAATTGTTTATTAAAATTTTCTTCATGATTTCGATCAATCGAGGGATGCATTCGATCGATCAAAAGTTATGAGTTTTGAATTTTCACTAAGTGTTTTCACATTTGAAAGTGCAAGGCTATGTGTAATGAGATTACACATGTTTTCTATTTTTTTTTTTTTTTAAACCTTTCTTTTAAAATATCTAGTGGGAGAGAGATACAAAGGTTGGATCTCACGGCCTCCATTGTCGGTTCATAGTAGTATGAAATATATACTTTTTCTTAGCCTTGAGCTTTGCATTCCATGCAGAGAGTATTTATTTAATGGTGCTACAAGATTGAATTTCTTGATTTATAGTGGTTTGATCAAACACCTTTTCTTAGCCTTGAGCTTTGCATTCCATGCGGAGAGTATTTTGAATCATGATAATACAAGATAAACCTGTTAATGGTAGATAAAATGTGGCTACACATAATTCTAGACAATGGTATACACTAGACTAAATATTATAGTATCATCTATGCTGAGTTCTTACTATTATTATTTAGAGGCTAAATGTATAACGGCATATTATTAGTGTTTGATATGAGTTATCATGATAGCACTAATAATGAGAATAGTTCTCAATCAATTATAGTATTTAATGTTCACTCTATGCAAAAGGATATTAAATATGGGATTAGGTTGTCGTTGCATATTTTATATTATGGTTTTATTAAAGTTTCATACTATATGTATATATGCTAAATTGATAATGTCCAGTTTACTTATTATATTCATGTTTATTGTTTTCAAATTTAATCATGGCATCATTTAGCCCACTTGTTGCTATTCTTAATCAAAACAAACTAACTAGATCCAACTATGTTGACTAGAAAAGAAATTTGGACATTGTTTTTAATGCTAAAGAGCACAAATATGTGCTTACTCAACCATGTCCTAACTTTCCATCATTAGATGCTCCTCCTGAGGAAAAATAGCGATATGATCGTTGGCAGAAATCTAATAAGATAGCCAAGTGTTATATCCTAGCATCTATCTCAAATGTTCTACAACATCAAATGCAGGATGTAGGACTAGCTTCGGACATAATGTTAAGTCTGAAGAAAATGTTTGGTGAGAAAGGCCATTCTGCTAGGTAAGAAACTATGAGGCAAATTTATAATACCAAAATGGCTTAAGGTACTTCAGTGAAGGAGCATTGTCTTAGGATGATCTCTAATCTGAATACACTGGAAGTTTTAAGTGCCGACATTGATAGAGAATCCCAAGTGGATATGATACTCCAGTTACTACCAAAATCATTCAAGAAATTCAGACTTAATTATAATATGAACAAAAAAATTATTCATTTTCTAAATTAATGAATGAATTGGTAGCGGCGGAAGGCATTCTTGGTACATTCAGTGTTGATGCTAATATGGCTGAAGTTTCTACTTCTCAACTTAAGTCGAAAGGCAAGGGTAAAAAGAAGAAGAAGAAGGACCTCACCAAGCAAGCTGATAAACAAATTGCCTTAGGAGTTGCCAACAAGGGAAAAAAGAAGGACTATGCTGAAGGAAAGTGTTTCTATTGTGGCGAGAAATGTCATTGGAAGAGGAATTGTCCAATATTTAGAGCTACCAAGAATAAGGATATAAAAAGTTCATTCCTTCTTGAATTATGTTTAGCACAAAATCCCACGAATTCCTAGTGTGTGGATTTAGGTTGTACTAATCATATTTGCAATTCTTTGCAGGGGTTCCAGGAGACTAGAAAGCTAAGTGAAGGGGAATTGTTTCTTACTTTGGCTAATGGGAGCAAAATTCTAGTTGTAGCTGTTGGAGTGTTTAATTTATGCTTTGATTCTAGGGTTTTAATATTGGAAGACTATCTATATATACCTAATGTTCGTAGGAATTTAGTTTCTACAACTTATTAGGTAAACATGGATACTGTATTATCTTGAAAGGCAATGTTGTAACAAAGAAGGATAAAGTGTTTATCTGTCCTGGCAATATTGTTGATGGTCTTTATATTTTAACTCCTGATAAGCATGAATTATATAATTCTAAATTAGATAATAATTCACATGTGAAATCATTAAAGAGAAAGTTTCCTTCTACTAGTGATGCATATCTTTGGCATTTACGTTTGGGTCATATTAATTCAAACAGGATTCAAAGACTAATCAAAGATAGACTCTTAGAGCCATTGGACTTTGATGGATTTCCAGTTTGTGAATCTTGTTTAAAGGGAATGACTAAAAGACCTTTTAGTGCAAAAAGGTAGAAAAGCCCAAGATTTGCTAGAACTAATACATTCAGATGTATATGGTCCTATGTCAACTCAAGCAAGAGGTGGCTATGAGTATTTCATTACTTTCATTGATGATTACTCTAAATTTGGTTACATGTACCTAATGAAACGGAAGTCCGAACCCTTTGACAAGTTTAAAGAGTTTAAGGCTGAAGTTGAGAATCAATTAGGTAAACGCATAAAGGTCATTCGATCTGATCGAGGTGGCGAATACCTTCTTGGGGATTTCAATGATTACTTAACTGAAAATGGGATTGTATCCCAATTGACTGCACCTGGAACTCCACAACAAAATGGTGTAGCGGAAAGAAAGAATATAACACTTTTAGATATGGTTAGATCCATGATGAGTTATTCGACTCTACCAATTTCTTTTTTGGGGATATGCCTTAAATACTGCAATGTATCTTCTAAATTTAATACCTTCGAAGTCTGTTCCTAAAACACCTGTAGAGTTGGGATTGGGCGCAAGCCTAGTATGAGACATCTCCATATTTGGGGTTGTCCAGCACGTGTTAAAAGGAAAGTTTGACAAGTTACAATCTAAAATAGAAGTGGTTTTCTTTGTATGGTATCCAAAAGGAAATGTTGAAGGTTTATTCTATAGTCATAAAGATAATAAAGTGTTTGTCAGTACAAATGCTAGATTTTTGAAAAATGACTATATGAATGATTATACTCCTAAAAGTAGAATTGTTTTGGCAGAAATGAATGAACCTGTAGTTGAACAATCAATAGATGAAACTAGGGATGATGTGGTTGTATCAGATACACCACAAAATATTACTCATGAGATTACTAGTACACAGGAGCCTCGTCGTAGTGGGAGGATTGTTAGGCCACCTATAAGATTTATAGGTCTAAGAGAAACTTATGAAGCTATCTCAGAAGAGGTTGAAACTGATCCTTACACTTATAAAGAGGCAATGAATGATATAGATGCACATGAAATTTGAATTGGATTCAATGTATTCCAATCAAGTTTGGGATCTTGTAAAGGCGCCTAATAGCATTAAACCTATTGGTCGTAAATGGATTTACAAGAGGAAGAGAGGGATAGATGGAAAGGTTGAAACCTTTAAAGTAAGGCTAGTGGTGAAAGGGTATACACAAAAATAAGGTATTGATTATGAAGAAACATTTTCACCACTATAGGGAGTCCTAAAGTGGCGTTTCAAAACAATGGGTCTATAGTAGCATTTCCAAGGGCCTATAGCAGCGTTTTTAAAATGCCAATATAGGTCCTGATCTTACAAAGGCCTATAGTGGTGTTTGTCCTGGTCTTACAAATGCTCCTATAGGTCTTTAAAAAAAAAACAAAAAAAAAATATAATTAAAAAATGACCTATAGTGGCGTTTGACAACTGCCACTATAAGCACTTTTTATTTCTTTTTCTTTTTTTTTCAGTTAGGTTTTTTTTTTTTTAATAAGGGCTAGAGGAGGAAAAATGACCTATAGTGGCATTTGACAAACACCACTATAGGCCCTTGTAAGAGTAGGACCTATAGTGGCATTTGACAACCGCCACTATAGGCACTTTTTATTACAGTTTTTTTTTTTTTCTTCGGTTGGATTTTTTTTTTTTTTTAAATAAGGGCTAGAGGAGGAAAAAAAGACATATAGTGGCATTTGACAAATGCCATTACAATCCCTCTTATATATATAATTATGTTGAGTTTTTTTTTTTTTAATAGTGGCGTTTTATGAACGCCACTATAGCTTCTTTTTTAACTTTTTTTAAATGAGCTATAGTGGCATTTTATGAATGCCATTATACATTTTTTTTTTTAACTTTTTTAAATGAGCTATAGTGGCATTTCATAAACGCCACTATAGGTCTAGCAAAAAATATTTTTTAAAAAAAAGGTTAAAAAAGAGTTCAGAACTTTTGAGAAATAGAAGATGAGTACAAGATTTGAGAAAGAGAATATGAATACAGAAAATGAAAAGTGAAAATGAATACACACTCAACACAAACAAAAAAACACCCTAGCCTCAACACCTCGTCCCATTTTTCTTTCCATTTAGAAGGCTTGTAATTTTGTTAAATTGAAGGGGCGAAATTTCAAGGCAACAAGATCACTAAAAAAAATGGAAAAACAAACATTTATTTTTCTAATCTATATCTATATCTATATTTACATAAATTCTTATATAATGTAAGTATGCACGTTAATTTTTTTTTTTTTTTTTTTTTTGGTTAAATAATTTTAAAGTTACCATATAAGTTATTAAAATCCATATTTTTTTCACATCATTAGTCAAATATACATTTATTTTGAATTTTAGAGTTACAAATGGTGCTAAACTAGGTTTCTTTAAAATAATTAAAATCCAAACTTTTTTTTTAATAAAGTAACCCAAGCCAAATAGTTTATTTTTTTTAAAAAAATTATAATTAAATTAGATATATTCTTTTCTATAAATTCTCTAATTTTTCATTTTATTTATCAATATCATATATAAATTTTTTGTCCAAGTTTTTCATGTATTGTAATGATTAGCATTATGTTATTTCCAGCAATACTAAGGACAACTCTCTTCATAATATTTTATAAATATTTTAAAGTAATAAATTATAATTAGAACAACATCACTAAGCTTACATATAAATCTACCACTGATTTCATTTTTATTATATACCAATCATAATAATTGCCATTGTGAAAAATTTTGCATCCCTATATTTATGGATTTGCAAAAGCCCAAAAATGTAGTCTGTACAATTTTTCTCTTGGCCGGTGCTTATCACTTTTAAACACAAAATCCCAAACATATAATATTTCGGGACCCCCAATTCAATTTAATAAGATAAGTCTCCATAGGCTAAACCTGTAAAGGAATAAAAGCAAAGGCTAATTTTTTTCTTTAAAAAAATAACCTCAAAGATGGTGCCAAAATCATTTTTAAGTTTTCCTTAGTTGAATTCGAAGCCGAAAAGAGAGTTCGAAATTGGTGTTTGATGAAATCTATAATATTTTTTTGTTGGTTCCTCAAAATTTAGGAAGATTTTAGTTCTACACACCTTTTGAGTTGTGTTGTGCCTTGATTTTTACCCACTATACAACACGAAAAACCGTTGGTGTTTTATATTACTTCAATGAATAATGCTAGAGATACAAATTATTTTACAAAAAATTTTACAAACTACTAATGTAGTGAGTGATTATTGGTAAATGAAAAAATAATATTAATGATAGACCTAAATGAAAACCAATAAGAGGTTGACCACATCAGCATTTTGTAAAAATATTGCAAAATAATTTGTGACTGTAGTACTATTACTTCACTTCAATTGGGCTTTTTCTAGATCTTCTAAAATTTACCCAGTTTCTTTTTATTTTTACCTATCCACATAGCACACATTACAAATTAGATGGGGATAGCTAATGCTGAAACTCTGTTACCAGAACCCCAAGCAATGGATTGAAGGCCTGAAGCTAAATACTTATCAGTGGACATGTCTTCAAAATCCTCAACCATTGCCTAACAAGACCAAAACTAACAAGAAAACACAGAGTATTTGATAAGATACTTTCTTTTATTGAGTGTCAAATTTATTTTAACAAAACTTCCATAGCGGCAAATCTCTATAGGGACTGCCTCCAATTTATTATCATTTCCCCATAAATCCTGACGTGATTGAAAATTATCTAGAGCCATTTTAGCTTCTTGTCATACAATCCTGAATCCATGAGCTGGAGGTCACCTAACCACTGAATCACCTGTTCAATAGCATCTTTAATCTTTCTCTTAATTGCAGGGTCAATATTGGCACTAATCTTCTCATATTGATAGTATTCCCTATCTTGTACACATAGTTCTCCAAAGCTTTCTTAGCCTTAACCTTCTTCCTGTGTTCATCATCTTTAGCCTTGTATGTCTCTGCATCCTTGACCATCCTCTTAATCTCTTCACTGGACAGTCTTGACTTATTTTTAGTGATAGTGATCTTATTCATCAAACCAGTGGTAATCTCCTTAGCAAAAACATTCGAGATACCATTAAATCAATATCAAAGCAAACTTTTATCTGAGCTACACCCTTGGGTGCTGGAGGAATACCATAAAGCATAAATTCTCTCAAGAAGTTGTTATCCTTTGTTCTTGCACTCTCACCCTCATAAACTAAGATTTTCGCAAAAGTTTGGTTGTCATGCATAGCGGTGTAGGTTCTCTCCTTTTTGGCTGGAATGGCAGAATTTCTTGGAAGCAAAACAAACATATATTTAGTAACACCAGCTGATATGCCAAGAGACAAAGGGGTGACCTCTAAGAGCACAATGTCTTGAAGTTTCTCATTACCTTTACCAGTCAAGATAGCAGCTTCAACAGCGGCTCCATAAGCCACAACCTCATCTGGATTAATGCTCTTACAAAGGGCCTTCCCATTGAAGAAGTCTTGCAACAACTGCTACACCTTAAGAATTCTAGAAGAACCACCCGAAACAACAATATCATGGACACAACTCTTGTCCATCTTAGAGTAAGTCAAGCAGTTCTTCACAATTCCAATACACTTCCTGAACAAATCCATATTGAGTTCCCCAAATTTGGCATGGGTAATAGTTGAAAAGAAATCAATACCTTTATATAAAGAATAAACTTCAATGCCAATCTCAATTGCAGAAGAAAGAATTTCCTTTGATTTCTCACAAGCACTTCTTAGCCTCCTAAGAGCTTGGAGTTATCACTAATGTCCACCTTGTGCTGCCTCTTAAATATTTCAACAAAGCGCTTTACCATTCTGTTATCAAAGTCCTCACCACCAAGGTCAGTGTCTCCAGTGAGGGCCTTCACTTTGAAGACGAGACCATTCTCAATGGTAAGTAATGAGACATCAGTAGTACCACCACCCAAATCAAAAATCAAAACATTTTTCTTGACAACGCAGCTAGACTTCTCAAGACCATATGCAATGGCTGCGGCAGTTGGTTCATTGATTATGCGTAGGACACTCAAGCCTGCAATGCCTCCGGCTTTTATTGTGGCCTTACGTAGGGAATCATTGAAGTAAGTAGAGACAGTAACAACCGCATTCTTCACAGTTGTACCCAGGTAAGCTTCGGCCATGTCAAGCATCTTTCTCAGGACTCTAGATGAGATTTCCTCAGCAGTAAAACACTTCTCTTTGTCATTATAGTTTACCACAATCATAGGCTTATCACTAGGACCTTCAGTGACCTTAAATGGCCAAAGGTTGACATTGCTCTGAACCAAGGGATTAGAGAATCTCTTACCAATCAACCGCTTTGCATCTGTAATACAATACCCTTTTTAGAAAGGGTTCAAATAGAAGATGAAAAAACAATAAAGCCCAAGAAGCAGAAATTAGATATTGATTTTTTTTTTACAAGTATATTTCATTTGTGAATTAAAGGAATGAAAGAGGACATTTAGTAGCTCATGTAAAAAATTAATAAAATAGTTTAAAAAGGGAAAAAAAATCAACATTGGCTCATGAAGCTGCTCTTGATAACATTATGATTTCACGTTAAAATCTTAAATTTGATTAGAGCTGATGATACAAAGTTTGAAATTATCAAACGCACTAAAGAGTTCATAACTGATGCCTATATAGTGGAAAAAGTTATGAGTTCCTTAAATGATTTCTACTATTTTTTTTTTTTTTTTTTTTGATACAAAATGATTTTCACTATTGAAATTGTGAATGCTATTAACATTATTAAAGTGACTTTTTTTTTCTTTTTTTTTTTTGAGAGATTATTAAAGTGACTTAAGTGGAGAAAGTTTTATTTTCTGCTGGACAATGGGGGAAGCAACATCTTTATGGCCAATATGTGAGTGCACAATTTATTTCCCCCTTTTATGGGGTAAAATAGACAGCACATACCTTTCTGAAGCAATAAGGGCACCGGAAATTTATGTGCACGCAAGATTAAGATCAACTAGTTGAGTTCCTGCACAATGTGCGGTGCAATTTATTATTAGTTTTCTCCAATATTTTGATAAATTTTGCCAAAAATCTTGTACCTCAACTGATTGGCATCTCAATTTCCAATAGAAACATTCAAGATTCAAATCCTCACCCCCAACTATCGATATATAAAAAAGATATTTTAATAAATTTCATTTTAAAAAATTGTAATCTTTAGTTATTTTATATATAAACAAAATAGGAATACACTAAGAGTAGTATAGTGATTTGATCATACTATATATATGTTTACAAATTGAAAATTGCATGATATAGTAGCTAATATAAATAGGCATGTTCCATGTCTACTAAAAAAATGCATATATCTTTCTTTTCTTTTCTTTTTTCTTTTTTTTCTTTTTTTTTTTTTTCATTCTTGATTGTGTTGCTAAAAAAAATTTCCCCTTTTTGTTGGACACGGTTTCAATTGTTGCAAAAATAACTAAATTTGAGTAAAAATGCCATATTTCAAATCAATTTTTTCTCACATAAAAAAAAAAATAAATAAATAAAACCTATTATTTCCCATATAAATCTTTGAAAAATGATATAAAAATTTAATTATGCTAAAAATAATTAATATAACAAAATAATCATTTTTATTATATTATTAATTTTTCTAATTACATGGAATACATACTGCCGTGTTAGTTCCACACAAACAAATGTGTGCGCGCACACACACAAAGGAGTTAGGAAACTTAAAGGATTAAGATTAATTTTAGTGAATTCACAAATATTTAATTTTTTTATGACTTTGTGACAATTGTTGTCAAAACAATTAAATATAAGTAAGAATGTCATATTCTAAATTTATTATTATTATTCCAACTAAAAATTATTTTCTATATAGAGTTTATAAAAATAATTAAAAAAATTCATTTAAATATAAATAATTAATGCACAACAATAGATAATTAATATATTCATTTACTCTATTGGCTAATTCAATGAACTCATACTTTAATATAAATGCAAACTTTGTTGAAGTAGAAAACTAAATAAAGAGAACTTCACAGAATGCATCACATGGCACAACCTCAAACTCTCCAACATAAGGTTTCTGCTTTTATATATATATATATTGATTGATTGATGGGGAGTTTCAATATAAGTCATCGGGATCCGGACGACAACGTTAGAGTTGCATGAAATTTGGAGGGTTTAAGGGAAACGATCTTCTGATTAAGACTCGAAAACAGTGATTTTGCTATCTATAGTAATATTTGTTGTCCTTTATAATTTTTAGTTTAAAAGTCAAAATAAGGTCTTGTTTGTTTTGGGAAGTTTCTTAGAAAGAATAGTTTCAATTTCTGGAATTATCTCAATTTTGCTATTTTTAGTAAAAATTACTATTTTGCCACATAATTATGTGATTGGAATGAAGTTATGGTTTCTGGGCATTTTCCTAGCCGCCCTAGGTTTTTCTTTTTACTATTTATCATTGTTATTAATACCGTTCCATTCCGGCCAAAAAATTTCGTACCAGTCCTTAAACCGGTACGAATCACCCTCTTGTTCCACCTCGGACCAAATTTCAGTTCATTCCGGCCATTTCGGCCTGTTTCGGTGAATTTCGGCCGGTAAACATATTTCGGCCGGTAGTGAATCTACTGATAAATGCAGAAAAATTTTACCTTTTCAAGTTCTAATCAGGGAAGTGAATTTCGTACCGTTCCGGCCGGTACAGCCGGTATATACCGTACCGGCCAGTAAACCGGTACAGATACACCCCTTATTTCGTACCGGAAAAAATACCGGACGTACCGGTCGCTCACCGGCCGTACCGGTGAAATCCGGCTATTCTGGCCGGTAAATGCATACCGGACCGAAACAAGAAAAGGAAGAAGAAAAAAAAATTTGAATTTTCACTCAATAATCAAAACGAACAACAGAACTATTCTTGATCTTTTCTCTCAAAGATCTCCAAACTCAGTCTCAATCAAAATACAAAATCAAATCACAATTTTAAAACTAATCAAATTAGAACAAAAAAAAAAAAAAAAAAGCAAAGCTGACCCATCTGAGCCTCGGTGGGGAGGAGGATATGCGGTGGTGGGAGAAGGACAAGCGGACGATCTTCATGTGTGAGAGAGAGCTCCAACCGAAGTGCTGCTAAGTGCTCCAGCCGAAGTGAAGAAAAGAAAAAATGAAAAGTGCTCCCAGAGCTCCAGCCGAAGAAGAAAAGAAAAGGAGAAGAAAAGAAAGAAAAAGTAAAAGAAAAGAGGGTTCCAGAAAGTGCTAGAAAAGATAAAGATAATGGGAAAGTGTGGTGGATAAAAAAAGAGGAAAAAATAAAATAAAATAAACGTGTGGAACTTGGGCTTGGGCTTGGGCTTGTGTGGGATTTAAGAATACAAATTAGTCTAATTTAATTCTAATATGGTAGCATATTAGTCTAATTTAATTGACAAGAACACAATTTAATTCTTTTTATAGATATAGATATATAGACTTGGGCTTGAACTTGGGCTTGTGTGGGATTTAAGAATACAAATTAGTCTAATTTATGAATTTATATATATATATATATATATATATATAGCGGTAAACCCGAAACGGTACACCGGTATTGACCGGTATCCGAAATATATCGTACCGCTGGTCAAACCGGTACAGTCTCCGGTACGGTATTGACTCCCTTGGTTTTAATAGCTATTACCTGAATAGAGCCACCCATCACAGTTCATCTGACTTTGTCAGTAGCCTTAGCAACTTGGCCTTCTTCAGTTCTTCTTTTCTTCTGCACTTCGTTCTCTCCATTTTCTTCTTTTCTTTGTACATTTTCTTGGTTGTCTACCCATTTGTTTACTCAGTTGCCCTCCACTTTTTTCATTGAGCTTTGTATTTTGGCATTTCTGTTCCAATTTTTTTAGTTTTGTGAGCCACCACACGTGACTAGCATTATAATAATACATTCAAAAAGGAGAGTTAATAGGTTGTAGGCTTTGTGTCTTTTCCATCCTCTGTAATTTTTTTTTTTTTTTTTTTTTTTTTGGGTCCAGTAGATATTATTGTTACTATATTTTAAAAAACTTGTTAGTTATTATAGTAATAATTATTAATATTAAATATGGGCTTATAACTAGGCTTGTAACAGTGCGGTGCGGCCGGTTATGGGGAGAGATTTTGCACCACACCTATAGGGTGCGGTTTCCCCTTATACTTGGCCGCATCTCACATGTGAATGGTAGGAACCGGTCTTCACCAGGTTCGGTTGACCACAGCGGTGCGGTGCAGTTAATTCGGTGCAAAAATGAAACAAACAAATAATTAAAAAAAAAAAAACCAAATGACATTTAGAATCATCAAGCAACCCACATAGAAATATCCAATAACCCAAATATTCAAAAACAAACCAGACAAACATTTTCAAAATATTTCTCTAATACCCATACTAAATTTTCAAACAAATTATCCATCTTTCTAAAAAGCATTGAAAGGAGAAACAAGTACATATTGAGCATTATATAAATTCACAAACCTGGAAGAAAGCATAGCAAGGAGAAGAATAGTAACTAGGTATTAAGCATCAAAACATTCTCTTGAAGTATCTAGATAATAATTGTGACAAAGAGTAAATAGGAGAGGCGAAACCATGGAGCACGGTGGCATCGAGTGGCAGACGACGGTGGTGGCAATGGCAGCGGCTGAGGGGAGAGCGAGAGAGAGAGGAGGCAGACGAGAGATGAGAGATTAATTAAAAGAGATTCAAATATTTAACCTAGGTTTTAACTAAACATCGTCATTCTACCTTTTAATAATAAAAAAATTTCTAATATTAAAACGACGCCGTTTTGAACCTAATATTAAAATTATTATTAGTTCCAAAACAACGTCGTTTTAGAGAGCAGATTTTAAAAAAAATAAATAAATAAATGGAACAACAACGTTTTGTATCATTTAACTTAACCCTATTTTTCTTCTTCTTCTTCCTTTGCCTTCCTCACTTACACGCCTCTCTAATGCACTGGTATAGTCTCGCTTTCACCGTTTCATGCCTGTCCTCTCTAATGCACTGGTACTCTCTCTCTCTCTCTAAAAATTTCTTGTATTTTAAAACTGAAACATGATTATATATCTGTATATATACATATATATACACACATGGCGGTCGGTTCAGTTACTCGTCAGAATGCAAAACCCATAACCGCTTGTCGCACCAGACGTCGTCGGTACTCATAAATCGTCTCCGACCACCGCACCATACACCTCCGGTGAAGCTCAAATGGGTGCGGTTCGGATCGGTGCAGACCGGTTTAGTCGGTTGCGGGCGGAATCTGAACAAGCCTACTTATAACTTTAAGATTCATGGTAATTTTTATAGGTTTGACCAAAAATATATATCAAAATGGTAAATATATATATATTATGATGGTACTTCCGAAATAGTACACCGGTATTTAACGGTATTGACCAATACCGAAATATTCTGTTCCAATGAACAAATCGAAACAGGGTCTGAAACGGTATTCATAACATTGCTATTTATGGCCTCTAGGGCTCAGATTAATAAAAATTCAAACTATGTCTATTGCTTTTCTCTGCTGAATTCCAAAACTCTATTATCTTGTGGATTCAAGGGACCTCTCATGGGTGGATTCGAGGTTTTCATTCAGAAACTAGCATATTTATTTTCTTTTCCATTCAGAAAGTAATGTATTTATTTTCTTGTAGCTTCCGCGACATCATGTTCTTTTAAGGGGTATATCATACACGAGCAATAAAAATCAAAGTAAATGGACTCTGTGTTTGTTGAATAAAAAATTTTAGAACACAAAACTTTATTTGTGATTAAAATAAGCAGCAAAACAACAACCATAGTCCTTTTTCTAACTGTTGCCAAAATAATAAATTATGTCAAAGCAAAAGCCAGGAAGACAGGCTTAAACTTTATGACCAAAAAAAAAAAAAAAAGACAGGCTTAGATAAACACAATATATAATATGACTACCAAGAATATATATTTTTGTTGGTAAGTAAAAAACCAAGTTTTATAGAATTTAAAAAAATATTTTTTTTTTATTAATCTATCAAGAAAAAAAAAGTTCTTTGGAAATTTCCAAAGATAGAGTTGGTAGGGTTCCTAGCAACCTAGTTCATGGCGGCATCAGCAACCAAGCATTGAGCAGAAGTCACTACAAAACACGCGGGTTTATAGCCGTGTTTTTTTTAGCCGCATTTACAAAAACATGGCTATAGGTCCAGCCAATTTTTTTTTTTTTTTTTTTTAAAGGAGGACCTATAGCCGCGTTTAAAAAACATGGCTATAGCTAACCTATATCCACGTTTTTAAAATGCGGCTATAGGTTAAGTTTATAGCCACATTCATAAACGTGGCTATAGGTCGAGCCAAATATATGTTTTTTTTTTAAAGGAGGACCTATAGCCACGTTCATAAATGTACAACAGCGTCAAGGACAGAACTCAAGTGGATAGGGAATTAGAGGTCAGTTTCTTTTGCCTTAATTTTAAAGAATTTTCTTGAAAAAAAAATTTGGTAGACATATCTAGCGGTTCTGATTCAGTTGGATTTCTTAAGAAGAAATTTATTACCTTTTTCACCTTTTAGACATAGTAGTATGAATATGATGCATTTGGTGAGAGAGAAACAATCAGTGCATTTGTCGCAACCATACCCGGCCGTGCCGTGCCTTCGGAAATGGGAACCAAGTTCCAAAGCCATTTTCACCGCTTCCCACTCCCACCTAACCACCCACTTCTGTTCAATAAGATTGGACCGCTTGTTGCACTAACTAGTAAGCGATCATGACCCCTCCACTAACTGTGGACTATAAATACCTGAAGTTTGGGGAAGATGGGGGTGGGAAAATTTACGGACGAAGAGGGGGAGATAGATAGGGAATAGAGGGAGAACAAGGCGATTCAGACCCTTAGGAAGAGAAAAGTGACCTCATTGAGTCTCAGCAACAAGAACGACCCAGTGTAGGAAAACCAAACCCATCATACAAGTAAATTGTGGGTCCGAGTGAGGCCCAGCCCAACAGGCTTCATTTTTGGGCGCGCACAATAGCCAAATTCAAAAAAAAAACAAAAAAAAAAAACAAAAGGGTTAGAGCCGTGTTTTTAAGATGTGCCTGTAGCTATCCTCTATTGCCGCGTTTTACAAACGCGGCTAAAGTATGTCCTATAGCTGTGTTTTTAGAAACGTGGCCATTGTCCTGTCCTAGAGCCGCGTTTTATAAACACAGCTAAAGTATGTCCTATAGCCACATTTTTATAAATGCAGCCGTTGTCCAGGCCTATAGCTGTGTTTTTACAAAACGCGGCTATAGGACATTCAAGCCTATAGTCACAGGTTTTAAGTTATGGCTGAAAACACGGCTATTGGCCGAATTGACCTATAGCCACGTTTTCAAGAGCTATAGCCGCGTCCTTTTTTTTTGTAGTGAGTGAATGCAACATAGGAGGGAGTAGTCCTGTTACCCTGATCATTCACTATTATCTCTACTCTTTCATTTTGCCAAACTGCCATGCACGAGTACGTCGTTCCTAGATCGATCCCTATTGTTGGACCCTCTCCTTCGTTTCTTTTCTTTTTTTAAGAATAAATTCAAACTTTGGAACATATCAAAGACTTTTGAAATAGATGAATTAGTAATATGAGACATTCTTTGAAAAAAAAATTTTAAGATAGAAAGCTTCATTGATTCATAATTGAGATACATACATGCATCATGGGCTATATATAAAGGGGAAAAAAAAACACTAAGGCACTGACGCACAGTATCTACAGAGACATTGTACATAATTAGCTATAGTTGTTGCAACAAAATCCCTAAGAATAGCTAACCGTGATTAACCAGTAGAGACCAATTAACTTAAAACATCTTTGGCATTCGAGGATGAGTAATGTTTCATCTACAAAATGTTTTACAACATTTTTATTAGTTCTTATCTTGACCCACCACTAACTTTGCATTTTTATTTACTAAAAATTATTTGGAAAATGCTAAAATCACATTAGTTGTTTGTAAAAATGTTATAAAATAGTTTGTGCATGAATCATTACTCTTGGGAAAGAGAATGAAATCACATCCAAATCTTACATAGAGATCATATATAGGTGGTAAGTTATTATTGGTTTACATTTAAATCTACCACTAAAATTACATTTTTGCCTATTAATAATAACCTATAACAACCAGTTACTTATAATTTATTATAAAAGTATTGTGAAAACATTGTGAACATAACATTTCTCATACGCAACAGATCGAACAACTTCGCATTGCAATCTATTAAGTAATTCAAAGAACCAAGAAAAAGCAATAGAAACAAGATCCCCAAGCTCACACACACTTTCTCCATGAAAGGATAAAATTTGGTTGTAGAAACATAACCAAGAGTTTATCCTAAGGGGGCCAAATAATGAAAAAAAAAAAATTCATAGTTTTAAGAATTAGAATTATACAAAAAAAAAAAAAAAAAAAAAAAAAAAAAAAAAAAAAAAACAACAACAACAACAACAACAACAACAACAACAACCACCACTTAAGGTGGTCGATACCGTACCGGTAACAACTAGTATGTACTGGCCGGTACGTATACTAGTATCGAAACGCCAACATTTTGTACCAGTTTAAATATCGGCCATGTATTGGCCGATTTTGAGCATTACCAGCCAATACAGAAAAAAGTTTTTTTTTTTTTTTAGTTTTGTAATTTTTGAATTTTTGTAAGGGCGGAATGGTAACTTGTTAATATTATTTGTTTTTTAGTATGCAATGAACAATTAAGCTTTTTATTTTTTATATTGTGTTTTTTTTTCTTTTAATTGATGCTAAACTCTAAAACCATGAATAATTTGTTCTGAATTGAGGTAATGTTTTATGGTAAACTTTTATATTTATTATAATATATATATTCATAAATATAAAAAATAATGGTAAACCCGAAACGGTACAGCCTCCGGTACCGAAATATATCATTCCACTGATCAAACAGGTACAGCCTCCTGTACGAGATTGACTCCCTTGCAACCACCACCAAGGGCCTTGTAGTTGAATTGGCATCTCCCTAGTTTACATGCACAAAGTGCTTGAGAGTCTACAAGGGAAAGGGTTCAATCTATCCTTTGTTACCAAAATAATATATATATATGATAGGATATTTTGTACATTTCAACTTAATCTCATCAAGATGTAGTTCAATATTCTTTTAAATCCAAAAATTCATTTATGATTCATTTTTCATTAAATTTCAATTTTTTGGGGATTTCTTTAAGTTTAGATCAAATTAATTGATTCTTTTTGTAGAAAGATTAATTAGAAAGGCTTTTATAATTTTAAACTTTAAAATGCTACTATAGATACCACAAAATAACTAATTATAAATGATAAGGGGGTACAACAGACTCTATTGACTATCATTATTTTGTTGAAAGTGTCTGGCACAAATTTGTTATTCTTGGAATTAAACCCTTTAGGTTGATACTGCTTTAGGTTGATACCGCTTAGTAATAGGCCACTTATACAGGAATTAGCCAATCATTTTGATACATCTTTAATTTTTTTTAATAGATACAATATTATTTGAATGTAGGACTTAGTCTATGATGATTACACTTTATCATCAATTAAAAAACTAACTCATTAATAGTTTTTGTAAGCACAATTCGAAGTCAGATGATTACAATATTTTTGTAACTCATTAACTCGATTCTTGATATTTCAAAGTTCCTCGGATTATGGACTTTCTTTATTTTCCAAAAATATCCGATCATGGACTAATTCAAAAAACATTGTCACTTTGAAAGAAATTTTTTAGGACAAAATGGGCTTTTGCCCTTTTCGGGCAAATTATATAGCATTATGCCCCCCTTTCCAAAATAAATAGGAAAATGCCCCTCTTTTAAAACTCGATTTTTGATAAATCGAGTTAAAAAAAAAAAATTCTTAGGCCCTATAGTGACGTTTTAAGGAGTCTATAGTGACGTTTTAAGTACCTATAGTGACGTTTTTTAACTTGACTTCAATGAAATCGAGTTATAGGTAAAAAAAGGCCACTATAGGTCGATTTCATTGCCTATAAATCAATTTCATTGAAGTCAAGTTAAAAAACGTCACTATAGGTCCTTAAAACGTCACTATAGACTCCTTAAAACGCCACTATAGGGCCTAACTTGATTTATCAAAAATCGAGTTTTAAAAGAGGGACATTTTCCTATTTAGTTTGGGAAGGGGGGCATAATGCTATATAATTTTCCCGAAAATGGCATAAGGCATTTTTGTCCAAATTTTTTATATAACTTTGTAGAAATACTACACGAGTTGGAGTTCATAAAATACATACTTTATGAGGGCATTTGGATAGCACGTATAAGTGCTGAGTCCGCGTTTTCTCCTTTTTTTTTTTTTTTAGCTGCAACTATTGACCCGGTCTTCTGTGAACAGTGCACTGTTCACGGTTCCACAAACTCCATTTTTTATCAACTTTTTCATTAAAAATGGGTCCTACGATACTATTCACACATTTAAAAATTATTTTGCTACAATGTTTTCAGTTTTCAGTTTTCAGTTTCAGCCAAATAAGCGCTATCCAAGCGGACCTTATATACACAAAGATAAATGATATTGGTATGGAAGAATATCCTTCCACCCAATAATCCAACACTAAACATACACATTGACTTGGCTACCCTTATAAGCTAATACTACCATTTTGGAGGATTATAACCTATCTAGATAGATAAAGGCAAGAAGAAAAAATCTAAGGTTGCATTTACATATTTGAATGTAAATTTCTATCAATATTGGAAGCATGTCTTATAAATTTCTAAATTTTATGGAGTTAGAACTTATTTCAAATTCAAGGATCTAAAATTCTTGGTGAATATATCAAATCAAAATTTTTGGCACTTTTTAAACTATCTAAAAAATGTATTTAACTTTTAATCACCCGAACCCAAGTTTATGTGTCCAAACCCTGTCATCCAAACAGAGAAAAGAGAAAAACGATGGAGATGTTGAGCAACAAATGGGTGGCCACGGTGGCAAGCATGTGGATTCAGTGCAGCAGCGGTGTATACACCTTCAGCGTCTACTCCTCTGTTCTGAAATCAAGCCAACACTACGACCAATCAACGCTTGAAACCGTGGCAGTTTTTAGAGACATAGGCTCATCTGCTGGGGTACTATCTGGGTTACTATACACCGCCGTAACACACAATTATAATTACTCTGGGTTTTTTTGTGGGCCATGGCTGGTCCACCTAGCGGGAGCAATCCGGGGCTTCTTTGGGCATTTTCTATTGTGGGCTGCTATCGTTGGATTAATCCAACGGCCTAGGTTGCCGGTGATGTGTCTGCTCATGTTGTTGTCCAGTCACTGTGTGACTTTCTTTAACACAGCCAATATTGTTTCTGATGTGCAAAACTTTCCTCAATTTAGTGGGACCATTGTGGGCATCTTGAAGGTACATACATACAAATCTTTCAACCATTCTATGATTGCCCATATGAAGTTAATAAATTGAGTAAACAATTTTTTTTTAAAAGAATAAACATTTTTAATTTGATTGGTCATTAGGAACATAATAAATAATTTTTTTTTTAAATGATGTTTTTGCTTTTTTTTTTAAGTTAGAAATACCAATTTGTAAGATTTATGTAAATATATAAAAAAAAATTAAAAAAAAATCTAGTATCTCTTGCATTATTTGTAAAGAAAAATAATTAGTCTATAATTACTAAATAAAATATTTAGGGGATGGCTTTTTCTTCTTCTTTTTTCCCCCTTAGAATCATTAGGGGATGACTTAAATCTTCACCCAAATCACTATCAAAACTTTCCTATAATTTATGATTAAACTAATGAACTTAGAATTATCACAATCAAGTTATAAGATTGAACCATATTTTGAATCTTTCCATGACGTCACTAAAGTATCAAATAAAAAAATGTATTTCCTTTATCAAATATATATATAGATATCTCACAATTTGTGGGATCCTTACACCTATGTTTGTGTTCCATATATTATGAACATTTGATGAATGAGAAAATTTTTCCATATTTTGCTCTTCAATTCAAGCCTGATACTCACCATAAAATATAAATCACAACTTTATTAATTAAAAAAATAAACAAAACAGAACAGAACTTGTTCGCAAATAAAATGCTAGACATCATAGTGAAATGTCTGTAAAGTTTTTGGCTCGTGATCAATCCATAAATTTTTTTTTTTTTTTTTTTTTTTTTTAAATATGGCCAGCCTTTGGCCAAACCATTCTATTCTCCCTACCCAAAATTGTTGAAATTTTAGATCGTAACCACCTAATTGATTGAAGCAAAAAGGCAAAAATTATTCTTCGCAACAATTTACTATACTATTAGACTTTATTAGTCATATCACCTGATTCTTGACAATATCACTACGTTTTTCTGTTGTAATGATCAAGTTAAGAGGTGTATTTTTTTTTTTTTTTTTTTTTTTTTTTTTTTTAATGTCGAAAGTCATGGCCTTCATGAAACTTCTAATTCTAAAATGATTGCTTAAACTAGACATAAATAAGACTTTGTTTTACGAACAAAAAAAAGTATGACTTCTTTTTGTAATCCCTCTTGCTTGAGCTATGCTATGCTATGCCTGTAATATTACCTTCTCTCTTTGCCAGGGATGTTCTGGTATTAGTGGAGCAATACTAATTCAAGTATATGACATATTCTACAAGGGCGAGCCAAGCATATTCCTTCTAATGCTTGCTATTTTGCCTACATTCATCCAACTTGTGCTTATGCTTTTGGTGAAAATTTATAAAACAAACACAGGCGATGACAAGAAGCACTTGAATTGTTTCTCTGCAGTTGTTCTGATCATTGCTGGTTATCTCATGATTATAATAATTTTGGAGAACATCTTCAGTTTGCCTTTATGGGCACACATTTTCACCATTATACTTCTTTTGCTTCTACTTGCATCGCCTCTTGGAATTGCAATCCAAGCCCAGAGGGATGATTCCAAGAGATTTCTAGAGACGTTTTCCTTTGAGAGTAATCCTTCAACGGAGAACATCGAGTCAATTGGCGCCTCATCTGAGACTTTGTTAGCAAAGGATCTAGCATATCATGAACTACCTAGTGGTGAGGCTCAAGTTAATGTTGCTTTAGATGACAAAATTCTGTTTGATGAAGAGCGTATGAATCTTTTGCAAGCTATCTGCACTGTAAACTTCTGGTTGTTTTTTATAGCAATGGTATGTGGAATGGGCTCTACGCAGGCTGTGATAAACAACTTGAGCCAAATCGGACAATCTCTCAATTACACTAGTGTGGAGGTGAATAATTTGGTCTCTTTATGGAATATAAGGAATTGTCTTGGTCGTGTTGGAGTTAGGTATGTATCAGATTATTTACTACACACAAGAGGCTGGGCAAGACCATTGTTCATAGCTATTACTCTAGCAACAATGATGATTGGCCACCTTGTTATTGCTTCTGGATTTCCTGGAATGTTATATGTGGGTTCAATTCTAATGGGCATTTGTGATGGTTCGCAGT
This sequence comes from Quercus ilex subsp. ballota, assembly GCA_032727855.1. Taxonomy (NCBI): domain Eukaryota; kingdom Viridiplantae; phylum Streptophyta; class Magnoliopsida; order Fagales; family Fagaceae; genus Quercus; species Quercus ilex. The sequence continues at coordinate 14,446,994 of CM064917.1, read as the reverse complement.
GGTCATTAATGCCTACAATTACTTCGGACATATTTGGTGTTAGACATATGGGTACTATTTTCAACACTATAGCCATAGCATGTCCCATTGGATCTTATATTTTCTCTGTTAGGGTTATTGGCTATATTTACGATAAGGAAGCAGGTGGTGAAGATCAGTCCTGCTTTGGTATTCGTTGCTTTATGTTATCCTTTTTTATCATGGCATCCTTGGCTTTCCTAGGATTTCTTTTTGCCGCCATTGCATTGTTCCAACGTACTAAGAGATTCTATATGCTCAGAAGATTAAAGCATTCTTTAAAATGATGAGAATTAAATATGCAAACTTTATGTACAAGGCCATTGGATTGCTTGTGCCAATTTAAATTAATTAATTATCAGCAAATGTCGACATATGATTGGTTTTTAGATATTTTTTGTAATTTTTATTCAGAAACGCCTGGTAAATTTTCATTGGTTTCAAAATAATGACATTGAAGCTTATTAAGTAGCACATGATACTTTGTAAGTGATTGTTTTGGACGTACTTTTTAAGCCTATTAAGTAAGTTTATTTTCATGCTTAGCTATGTCCCTAAAACATATCAACATAAATATTATAAAAAGAAAAGTAACTACTTAAGAGACGTAACTCACCTTGTAAGAGGTAAAGAATGGATAAGTATTTACAAGTGTTGTTTTTTATAGTTGTTTGTATAATGTATAACATGCATGAATTGAAAATGGTTGATAGCATTATGAGGGGAATAAGAGTGGAGAAGAAGTTTGATAGAATTTTTAGGGGAAAAGAGTAGAGAATAAGAACCGTACAAACTTCAGTAGCATTAGTGTTGTTTAATTAGGATGCAAGTTCCATATAAGTTAAATTCTTAAATTTTAAACTGTATAACTAAATACGCCAAGTGACCAAATACAACACAATAAAGACCAAGATGGGACAATATTTAGATACAAACAAATTACTTAACTATAAACACATGTCCACTTTTACTTTTGTTTTGTTAGTGTGTCGACAAAGAATCAAACACAAGAATCTTGTTTCTTTGTTTCATAGGGAAAATCATGCAAAGAATCTGAGTTTCTTTTTTTTTTTTTTTTTTTAGCACATCAACCATCTTTTTCTTCCATAATTTTCTCTCTTTGGGGCATGCATGAATAGGTTCTGCAACATATTCACATATTAGCACTAGCACAAAATAAGAATATGTGTACTTTTTTTTTTCTCTGAGAATAAGAATCTATGTACTTGCATAGAATTTGGTAAAATAGTTCTCTCCTCCAATTTTTGGCAACTTCATTGCCACAAATCAATTTTTCTCACTCCTCTTTTCTCCAATTTCAGCAACTTGGCTGCCACAATTCCCATTAAATTTTTTTCTCTCTCCTCCCCTACAATTTCAGCAACTTGGTTGCTATAATTCCCTTTTTCTCTTGGCCACTCCTCCTTCAAGCACTTGTGAGCAGCTAACTTAGGGCAGGCGGGAATTTCGGTAATGAGGTTACTAAAATTCTAATTTCTTCTCATTCCATCCATCACATCATTTCTCTCTCCTCTCTCATACTTTTTGTTAGAATTTCGGCAACGGTGTTGCCAAAATTTGCTTCTTTCCTCATTTCATCAAATAAACTTACTTTTTTGCAATATTCAGCCAAAAGACTCATTATTTTAGTCTCATCAAAAATAAATAAATAAATAAATATTTTAATCTTTTAGCACCTCAACCAGTTCTCAATCTATTTATTTGGCCAAATATGACCAATTATATGTCTCTTTTACATGGATTCATCATTTTCTTTTTAACATGAATAGTCAACCATATCAAATAGTTGTGAAAATCAATATGAAATTGATTGTGGTCCTAAAAAATTTTGGTTTTAAAAGAGTCTTGTCAATATTAGAAAGTTACAAAAACTAATAAACCCTTTTAATTGAAAGTTACTTGAACCCTTTTAAAAAGTGTATCAATTACATGGAAACTGGTCTCTATGAACACCTGAATTTTTTTTCCTCAAATGAGAAAAAGGATAGGATATGATAATATGTATCTGTGTCAAAAGTCTTATAATTCTCAAATCTCTTTTTGATAATTAGTTAATTATAAAAAAAGACTATAGATATACCTGTAGGTGAGTAGATTCCATCTTAGAAGCTTGTGGCTCTATAATTTTTTTTTTTTTTTTTTTTTTTTTTTGATGAATAGGCTCTCTAATTATGTTATTTAAATAATTCAAGTTAATAAATTGAGAAACATTTCTTTTTTGAATGGGAGTATATAATGTTATTTGTTATCTAGTGTCTTTCTAATTGTACTTATTTTATTATATTATAAATGAATTATGACATTATAATTAATTTGATTGGTATCATATTAACAACATAATAAAAAAAATTAATTATGTTTTGTTTTTTATTTTAAAGTTAAATACATTATTTTGTAAGGTTTATGTTGTAAAATTTATAGTATCTCTTGCATCATTTGTAAAAATAAAATGAGTCTATGATGTTTAATAATTTTACTTAATTACTAAATAAAATAATCAAGTTTAGGGATGACTTAAATATTCACCAAAATCACTATAAAAGTTTTCCTATAATTTAGGATAAAACTTTTATCATAAAACTGATAAAAGTAACAAACTTAAGATTATCATAACCAAGTTATGAAATTGAGATCATCTTTTGAAGCTAACCACAAACTCCTAAATGATCAATGTATAAACTAAGAGAAGGTATCTCATGCATCTGATATACAAATGTCTCATATAGTGGAATCCTTATACCTACATAACCCATAGATTATGAGCATTTGAAGCATGAGATAATTTTTCCTTAGCGAGATAGCTCTTCACTCCAATCCTACTACTCAAACTATAAAATATAAACCATAAGTCTCCTTGCTAAAAAAAATAACAAAAAACAAAACTTGTTTGAAAACAATAACATCATAGTGAAGATGTTGTAAAGTTTTTGACTCATGACCGGCCCATAACCTCCTACTAACTAAATACTGTACTATTAAACTAGAGAAAGCCTATAAGAATCTGTTTGGATACTACTTATTTTACTGAAACTAAAAATTTATTGCTAAAAGTACTGTAGATAAAGGTAAAAGTTAGTTGAAATAGTACAGTGGGGCCCATGAATAGTATCAAAAAGTGCGATGGAGCCTATGAAATAGTAAAATAATTTTAATTTTTATCCAAATGCACTCTAAGAATATAATTTTTACCACAATTTTGAAAGCGGTGAATCTATGTAAAGGTGACTGTCTATCTATCACAAATCAACCACATCAAAATAATAGTGACAAAAATTATGGCACATAAGTTGTGGTATAGAAGAATTGATTAGACTTTATTAGCAGGGACGGACCCAGGTGGGGACCTAAGGGGGCCCGGGCCCCCTCGAAGGCTAAAAAAAAAAAAATTAGCATGTAAAAATTTCAACCAAAAAAAAAAGGCTTAGCCCCCCTTGGTTTTTAGTTCAGGCCCCACCTTGGTTTTTAGCTTGGGCCCCCCTCACCTCAATGGCTTAACCATCCCTATGATCCAACCGACTAGCCCAAGAGGCAAGAGCCCATGAAACCTTTAAAAAAATGTAAAAAATAAAAAAAAATAAAGAAAAAATAAAACCCAAAGTCGAAGACTCCAAACCAAAACCAAACGGAAAAGCCTAAAATGAAGGGAAAAAGAAAAAAGAAAAGAAAAGAAAGGGAGAGGCGAGACCGTGACGTCGCCGCCCATGTCGTGATGCCGCTGCCTATGCTCATGCGAGAGAGACCCACCCCGCCATCAGCTGTCGCATACCCAAACCCAGTTTCGTTGCTCGATCTTGCGAGACCCATGCCTCCGCCGGTTACTTGATCTACCCAGCCCAACTTCGTTTCTCCACTACTCCAACCTTCATAGTTCATAGGTATTTAACCTATCCTTTCCTTCAAAACCTAATATAATGTTTGTGAATTTCAGAATTGAAAAATCTATGCTTGTGGACTTGTGGTGTTTGTGTTTTTACTGATAAGTGATGAACTAATGTTGCTGATTTTGTGATTGTGCATTGAATCTGTGCCTGACTGCTTGTTTTTTTTTTTTTTTTTTTTTTTGGCTTTTTGGCTTTTTGGCTTTGTAACTCTCTGTGACTCTGTGTTTGTGACTCTCTCTCTCTCTCTCTCTCTCTCTGATCTTATTATATAGATAAGAGAGATAGAGAGAGAGTAGAGTTTGTAAATATGAGAGAATATACTATTAGTTTAGTGTTTGTCTATTTGTTCTTTGTTGACTGGTAGACTGGTAGTTGGACAACAATAAGGACAAGTGATAGGAAGAAAAAAAAAAAAAAAGGTATAGTTAAGAAAAAATTTTGTTAGGAGTGCAGAAGACAAAGACAAAGAGATAAATAAAGGCAAAGACCAAAGATAAAAGAAAAAAAATCATATAATATAGAAAATTGACACACAAATTTAAGAAAATAACAGTGTTAACTCATTATGCTAAATTAGATAAATTTATAAATTGAAAAGAAGTGAGAAATACTAAATTTAAAATTAAATGCATCATACATATTACTTTAATTCTAGTATTTGTCTTTAGCCAGTAACAACATTTAGCGTAGATGTTATACATTGAAAATGATATAGTTTCGACATTTAGTTTGGATTCAATCGTAGATGATTTTGAATATTTGAAAAAGCGTTGAGTTCCCTTTTCATAGATGATTGTATTAAGAAACATTAGTGTTTCGTGTCTTTTGTTTTGTTGGTAAATGATTGTATTTTAATATATTAAGAAATAATGATTTTTGGGTATTTGTCTTGGTTGATAGTTTATTAATACTATATGGATGCGTATTTGAAATTTTTTTTTTCGCTTATCTCAACCCCCAGCTTGAAATCCTAGGTCTGTCGCTATTTATTAGTCATACTTATTATGGATTATGGTCTGATCCTTGACAATATCATTATATTTTTCTTCAAGCAAATATAGATCGCTACATTTTTTTTTTTTTGGTGTAATGATCAAACTAAGTTTAAGTGGCGTATATTTTACGTGGAAAGTCATGGTCTTCTAAACTCAGTTGGTAATTACGCATAAAATACACGAAAAAAAAACACGTATGTTCTTAAAGGTTGAGAGAAACAGGAGTTTCCCGTTTGGTTTCCAAAGTTTGCGGAAATAATTACGTAATGAACGGAACACGTTATATTCGTCTACTTAAATACGCACGATAAAATTTCTTAATAGAGAGTTTTGATTGTTGCCGTAATAATGGACTAATTAGAAGGAAAAAAAAAAAAAAACAATTTTTTATACAACTTTGTAAGGTGTTGGAGTTCATTAAAAAAAAGAAAAATGATATATATATATATATATATAAGACAAATGATATAGATGTGGAAGAATATTCTTAGATGACCCCACCTAATAATTCAACACTATAATAAAAAATATTTCACAGGACATGGATATACACACATCGACTTGGTTATCCTTTTAAGCTAACACTACTTTAGGATTATATCCCTTGTCAAAATTGTTAAGGCAAGAAAGAAAAAATCTAAGAGCAAAGAGAAAAGAAAAAAAAAAATGGCGCAAAGGCTGAGCAACAAATGGGTGGCCACGGTGGCAAGCATATGGATCCAGTGTAGCAGCGGTTCATACACCTTCGGTGTCTACTCCTCAGTTCTTAAATCAAGCCAAGGCTACGACCAATCAACGCTCGAAACCGTGGCTGTTTTCAGAGACATAGGCTCAACCGCTGGGGTACTATCTGGGGTACTGTACACCGCCGTAACTCGCAATAATTACTCTGGTTTCTGTGGGCCATGGTTGGTCCACCTGGCGGGAGCGATCCAGGGCTTCTTTGGGTATTTTCTGATGTGGGCTTCTGTCGTTGGATTAATCCAACGGCCTAGGTTGCCGGTGATGTGTCTGTTCATGTTGTTGTCCAGTCATTCTATGACTTTCTTTAACACGGCCAACGTTGTTTCTGGTGTGCAAAACTTCCCTCAATTTAGTGGGACCATTGTGGGCATCATGAAGGTACATACATATCTTTAAACTATCCTATGATTGCCCATATGCAGTTAATAAATTGAGTATACATTTTTCTTTACATGTTGGTATATCTAACTTTTATATATATATATATATTGATTTATTTATTGTGATGCAATCATAGCACAGCTCAATTAAGTAGGTATATTTTACTTAATTACTATATACAATAATTATAAGAGTTAGGTCATTTTGTAACGGTACTTTGAGTTAAATAATATGTTTGAACTTTGTGAGAGAGAATAATTAAGTGCGTGTGTTTAACAGTTACTTTGTTTTTCAAAAAAATAATTAGGAAATGATTTTTTTTTTTTTTTTTTAACTTAGAATCATTAGGGGATGACTTAAATCTTCACTCAAATCACTATCCAAATTTTCCAATTATTTAGGATTGAGCTAATGAACTTAAAATTATCCTTTTAGGTAGAGTTTGTAGTGTGTTTTTTGTGTTAGAACTTCCTTCTCTCTCCATTGTGTGTATTTGTTTTTCAAAAAAAAAAAACCTTAGAATTATCATAATTTGAATGTTGTCATGACTAAAGTCTTAAATAAAAGAAGATATTTCCTATATAGAATATATAGATATCTCACAATTTGTGGGATTCTTACACCTATGTCCATGTGGCCCATATATTATGAGCATTCAATACAAGAAATCACTTTTCCTTATTTAGAAAGCTCTTCGCTTTAATCGTGATGCTCACCATAAAGTAAATCACAACTTTATTCCATCAAAACAAAACCTGTCGCAAACAATATATATGCAACACATCCGAGTGGAGAGTCAGTAAAGCGTTTGATTTGTGACCGGCCCATAATTCATAATCATTCCACACTCTACCCAAAACTTTCGAAATTTTAGATCATAACCTCCTTATTGATTGAAGCAAAAGTTAAATATGATTTTTGGCAACAATTTACTATACTATTAGACTTTATTAGTCGTACGTATTATGACCGGATTCTTGACAATATCACTACGTTTTTCCTGTTGTAATGATCAACAGATCAAACTTATTAAGAATTGTATTTTTTTTTATGTGGAAAGTCATGGTCTTCATGAAACTTCTAATTCTAATTAAATGATTGCTTAAACTTGACATAAAAATGACTTCTTTTACGAATAAAAAAAGGGTGGCTTTTTTTGTAATCCCTCTTGCTTGAGCTATGCTATGCCTGTAATATTACCTTCTCTCTTTGCCAGGGATGTTCTGGTATTAGTGGAGCAATACTAATTCAAGTATATGACACATTCTACAAGGGCGAGCCAAGCACATTCCTTCTAATGCTTGCTCTGTTGCCTACATTCATCCCCCTTGTGCTTATGCTTTTGGTGAAAATTTATAAGACAAACAGAGGCGATGAAAAGTACTTGAATTGTTTCGCTGCAGTTGTTCTGATCGTTGCTGGTTATCTCATGATTATTACAGTTTTGGAAAACATCTTTAGTTTACCATTATGGGCACGCATTTTCAAGTTTATACTTCTTTTGCTTCTACTTGCATCACCTCTTGGAATTGCAATCCAAGCCCAGAAGGATGATTCCAAGAGACTTCTAGAGATGTTTTCCATTGAGAGAAATCCTTCAATGGATAACCCCGAGCCAATGGGCTCCTCGTCTAAGACTTTTTTAGCAAAGGATCTAGCATATCATGAACTACCTAGTGGTGAGGCTCAAGTTAATGTTGCTTTAGATCACACAATTCTGTTTGATGAAGAGGCTAGTATGAATCTTTTGCAAGTAATGTGCACTGTAAACTTCTGGTTGTTGTTTATTGCAATGGTATGTGGAATGGGCTCTACGCAGGCTGTGGTGAACAACTTGAGCCAAATCGGACAATCTCTCAATTACACTACTGTGGAGGCGAATAATTTGATCTCTTTATGGAGTATATGTAATTGTCTTGGTCGTGTTGGAGTTGGGTATTTGTCGGATTATTTACTACACACAAGAGGCTGGCCTAGACCATTGTTCATAGCTATTACTCTAGCAACAATAGTTATTGGCCTCCTTGTTACTGCTTCTGGATTTCCTGGAATGTTATATGTGGGTTCAATTCTAATGGGTATTTGTGATGGTTCGCAGTGGTCATTAATGCCTACAATCACTTCGGACATATTTGGTGTTAGGCACATGGGTACTATTTTCAACACTATAGCCATAGCATGTCCTCTTGGATCATATATTTTCTCTGTTAGGGTTATTGGCTATATTTACGATAAGGAAGCAGATGGTGAAGATCACTCCTGCTTTGGTACACGTTGCTTTATGTTATCCTTTGTTATCATGGCATCCTTGGCTTTCCTAGGATTTCTTTTTGCCATTGCATTGTTCCAACGTACTAAGAGGTTCTATATGCTCAGCAGATTAAAGCATTCTTTAAAATGATGAGAAATAAATATGGAAACTTTGTCTACAAGGCCATAGCTAAGGCCATTCTTTTTTCTTGCTTTGAAGTGCCCTTTTTTCACTTCATTTATATTTTCTTTCATGTGCGCTACTCTTCCTGTAAGATGGGCCCTCATATCGTAGGTTCCCTGGTATAAGAAGGGGCAAGTATCATTAAGAATGGATACACTAAGTTGATGGAGTTCTTAAAAAAAATTTACATTAAAAATAGATACTCAAAGGGTTGGAATCCTTGAAACATATGGAATGCACATCTTAAACATTTGAAATTGAAAAAATAAAAATAGAGATAAATTTCAGTAACTTACCTGTGATTTTGGCTAATACCAACCAAATCCAAAATATTTCAAAATTGACCAACTTAGTTCATAATCCCAACTTGCTCTTTAAACACCGTTAGGTCTATCCCCTTCTGTTAGTTATTTAGGCCTCCATTCTCTCTCCCCTCTCCCTAATTCTCTCTTGTCTATCTTCTCTCGTCTTAACTTTTCTCATTCCTCTCCTTAATGGTGTTTAGGGATTAATATGCCAATTTTGACATGTTCTCTCTCTTTTTCTATTTTTGAAATAATATGGGCTGAATTATGGATGAGCACATGTTTAAAATATATGTGATTGCCATATGATGAAATAGGATGTAATAAAGTAATATATGTGTGTGTGTGTGAGATGAGCATGCATGACCAATCAGATTATAAAATGATAGACAAAGTTTAGCTATAAAATTGGTTGTAGCATTAGGTTACAACCTTACTTAAGGGTCATCAAATAGCCCACAGCCCACAACCCGACCTAGAAACCCAATGGCCCGTTGGGCTAATAGGTGGCCCAACCCGTTGTTATTGAGGCCCATGGGTAACCCACTAGCCTAGTGGGTCAAGCCGTGGGCTAGTTTTTATGCCCATGGGTACCCAGTGGGCTAGCCTAGTAACCCAACCCATTGCCCAACCCGTTGGCCCAACCCAATAACTCATAATTCATAACAAAAATATACAGGAAGTGTATGAAGAATTGATCTTGAGATATTATAGAAGAATTTCTTAAGAGAACTCCCTCAACCACTAAGATGCTCAAAGTAATTGTGCTAAACTTAGTTTACTAAATATATATTTTTCTAGTAGTCTAGCAAATTTGAATTAACCATTTGATATTTTTTTTTATTAAAGATAAAAATAAAAAACTATTTAAAGCCTTAATAAAAAAAAATTAAATAGGTTTCTGTAGGGACCGGGTTTGAGCACTTCGACGGGTTGAGGGAGTGGACCCAAGCCCAGCTTGCCCTGCAATGAATTTATAGAGAATGGGCTCAAGAACTAGGCCTTAGTGAGAAGTGCAACGACCATGCATGGTTGCATGTGGGTTAGATAACCTAAGCGTGAATTGGGATGCGTAGTAATGCTTCTCGAACTTGTTCTCCAGGACTTGGAGCTCTTATAATTTCTTTGAGGATTGATTACAAGGTTTTCTCAGAGAATACAGGTTACTCCAGTACTCTTTTATTCGTCCCCCTTCTTCAAGAGGGGTTCCTTACATTATATACCCCTCCCCCAATCGATCCTAGCCCTACATTTGTTGAGCAATCAGGCTATTATTTGAGTACCTGTCCCATCAGCCGCCTTCCCATTCCCTTTGTAGGTTGCAGCAACCAAGATGGCACTGTTGTGGAGTCTTCCCCTTATTAATGCGGCCAGGACGGTAGTTGAGGGCATTTAATGTGGAGGTGACAGTTCGTCCTGAACTTGCTCATCCACCATGCTTCCATTGCTGGCGCATAGTACTTGTTCTCTACTCTTTGAATAGTCAGGAAGGCTCCCTTGATGGTGTGTTGCCTGTTTACTCTATGGTGTCGGATGTCCGAGGCAGAGTCGTCCTCGGCACGGCTTATTGGGCTCCTGGGCTTCTTACTTTCATCCTCGGACCTTGGACACCTCCTCGGCTCGGGCCTTCGGTCCTGGAACGAAGTGGGCCGGGCCGTCTGACTTGCTGGCCCCACAATAGCCCCTCAAAATCTTGCTGTCCGCATCCTTGAGCGGAGAGGAGGATTTTGACGTCCTCGAGCCTGCGACGTGTCCCATCGAGTCCTGTCCCCCGTCAATGCTGGAGTCTTTTCATCTGCCCAAGACGCGTTACTGACGCTTCAGTGCGCGCAACGTGCCCTCCATTAAATTCTGACGGCTCTGTGCTCCCCACGTTCAACGGGAGGATGACAATCCAACGGTGAGAATTCGCCTAACATTTATGGGCGGAAAAACTCGCACGGCTCCTCGATTTGGGGTATAAATATCCACTCGAACTACCGCTCCCTCTGTTTACTCGCAACCAAGAACTCTTGCACATACATCTTGAGTCTAGCCAAATTTCCACCTACATCTCCAGCATAAAAAGCCTGTCCGAGGAGCTTCTCCTCATTTCTATAAGTCACTCTATCTCTCTCCGAGCTTTCTTCTTCTTTATTCCTTCTTCTCTTTCATTTGCTCTTTCTTAGCTCTCTTAAGCATCACTTGGGATGGGTAGGTTTAAGAAGTATGTCTATACTGAGGAGGCGATGGAGAAATTCATCGCCGACTATAAGATACCCAGCAACGTGGGCTTGAGGTATTGTGAGGAAGGGGAGTGGCACCTTCGGAGGCAGGAGGGCGAGGTGGTGATTCCCATCGTTGCCTTCCTTGAAGGTGGCATGAGAATCCCCATGGGACCGGTGATGAGGGGTTACCTGACGTACTTCCGGCTAGCCCCCACCTAGTGTGCCACCAACGTCTTCAGAATTCTGGGTTGTGTGGATGCCCTGAACGAGAAGATGGGGTTAAGGCTGACCCATCACGACGTAAACTGGTGTTACAACCTCCAGTGCTTGAAGGGTAAATCGTACTATATGAAGACAAGGGACGACAGGGTCCGGCTTATCCAGTGCCTCCCCGAGTCCAGCAAGGGGCTAAACAAGGACTTTTCTATCGTGTCCGGAGAGTGGCACGATGGCCTTCATTGCCTAACGACGGAGGGGACACCAGGTGGGGTAGTGGGAGTATGAGGGGGTTCACAGATTTTAGTTTATTTCATTCATTTCATTTTTTTTTTTTACATCGTTTGGTTACTAACATGAATGCGTCTTCTTTCTATAGATCTGCACGCCTTCACGCGTCACTTCAACCTGATCAATAGGGAGGACTTGCAGAAAGCACTAAGGGCGGAGATTTTTATGAACAAAGCCGATAATCAAGTTAGGGCTGCTCACAGGATCTTAGGGTACGCCCCGGTTCAAAAATCGTTTGCAGCACCGAAGTACGTGATCAGAGCAAAAGACCCTCGGCTACGAAAAATAACTGTGACCGAGGACGGGTTCCAGTTCCCCGAGGAGCCCTCCATATCAAAAGGCGTAGCATCAGCAGGCCCCTCTTCCCCCCATAGATTCGCAGAGGCCGTAGAAGAAAGCGTAGAGAGAGAAGAGGAAGTTGCTGATTTTGGCCCTGCCGAGGACGAGTTTGACGTGTTTGAACAAGTCCACTAGTCTGAAGACCCTCCAGGAGACTTGGGTGACCCTCGCCTGACCGAAGCGGACTTCCTAACGACCGAATCCTCTCCTCAGCTTGAGATGGGTTACAAGAAGAAGCCTCAATCCAACTTGTTGGACCTAATCAAAGGCCAACCGGGGAAGTCAAAGCCAAAGCTTCCTCCTCCTCCTCCTCCTCCTAAGACTCATCCTGCCCAGGCCAGGTCGGCTTCGGTCCAGTCTAGGCTTCCTCTTCCTCTATCTCAGACGAGTTTGCCCTCTAGGCATGAGCCCACTGATCCTAAGCAAAAAAAGGATAAGGGCAAAAGGTCAATTGAGGACAAATCTGGGTCCACCCAGGAGGGGAGCGATACTCGGAGGCCCTTGAAACAGTTGAAGATAGACTCCCAAGGCCAAGATAAACAGGTTGATGCCCAGCCCAAGGCTCAGGCCTGGCTTCCTGCCCTAATGCTCCATGGGGGCCTCTGAGGGATGACTCCTCCCTCAGGGATTTTAGAGAGGGCGAGGGCGCGTATGTGGCCGACGCGCTAGAAAGGTGCCTGTTACTCCCTGTGGACATGGCAGAGCTGGGGACCATGAGTAGTAGGGAGGTCTTCCTCAGCCTCAAGCGATATTTGGGAATGGTAAGACCCTCAACACTTGTGATTTTTCTGGCTTCAGTTTCTCTTCCCTTTTTCTGAGCTCAGTTCGTTACGTACCCGTTTTGTTTGGCAGGCCGTCCAGGCCACCTATAGGTTGGAGGAGGTAGCCCATGACCAAGGAAAGGCTATGGATGCAGAGCGTGAAAGGCGCCTAGAGGCCATTCGAACCCTCAAAAACTTCGAGGCTGACCTTGCCACGGCCCAGGAGGAGCTAAAGGTGATGACCAGGGCTTGGGACAACGCCGTGTCAGGCCTCGCTGGTTTCCAGAAGCAGGCCGAAGATCAAACGAGGCGTCTGGGTGAAGCAGAGGAGCAGCTGAAGATCGCAAATGAGCTGTTTGCTGACCTGACGAAGAAGGTGGCTACTGCCGAGGAAGCCAAAAAGGTGGCTGAATGGGCCAAGGATGAGGCTATGAGGGCCAAGTTTGAGACTGACCAAGGTAGGGAAGAGGCCTGGGCCTCTAAGGAGGAAGCCGAGGAGGCAGCTTATGCTGCGGGGGTGGCCGAGACGGAAGCTGCCTTTAAGGCTCAAGTCCCTGAGGTGTGCAGGCACTACTCCTCCGAGGTTTGGAAGGAGGCTCTCAAACAAGCTAGGGTCGAGGCCTCGTCTGACCTGTGGAAGGAGGAGAGTGTGTACTACCCCCCTGCCATCTGCGAGGCCGCCCTTGATGGCTCTGAGGTCGAGGTGGCTGCTGAGGAAGCTGGTGCTACCCTGGGTGAGGGAGCTTCGGTCGCTGAACCTACTGGTGAGCCTGTCCAAGGGAGTGATCCTCTCGTGGGGTCTGAATCAGGTGAAGGCCCCAACGAGGAAGCGCCCCAAGAGGTTGCGAAGCTCTCCTCTGAAGCCCAGATTTCTCCCGCTGAAGGGGCCGCCATTCCCGCAATGCCTCTGCAGGCTACTCCGCTCAGTCAGAGCTTAGAGGATCCTGAGGCTGCCATGGACCAGCCACCCACTAGGGCGGGCAATTGAGTGGAAGGAGTAGGCTCCTTGGCGTCTCTGCCTGCCTTGTTTTTGGTCGTTTGTCTTTGCCTTTGTATCTCTTTTCTTATTATCTTTTTTTTTTAAACAATGTACTGTGACTCCTATTATGTAACTTCTAAGGACTTAATGCCATGTGATTCCTATTTCTCTTTCTGTTTGTTCTGGCTGTTTGTTCATGTGCGCGTTATCCATTTTCTCCCTTTCCCTGTCCTACCACCAATCTCGAGTCTGAGAACATCTCTATCGACTTTCCTCCCATCTTCTATACCATAACCATCCCCTGCAGAAATGCCTCATACTCGGCCTCGTTGTTTGTGGCTGAGAATCCGAGCCTTAGGGACTTCTCTATGACATGATCCTCAGGGGATACTAATACTAGCCCCACTCCGGACCCCTTCTGGTTTGCCGCGCCATCAACATATACCTTCCAGCATGGTGACCCCGGGATGGAGACTGCCCCAACTGATTTCTCATCAAAGCTCTCCTTCTCGGCTGCTACTTCCACAGTAGGTTCGGCAAACTCGGCCGTCAAATCCGCCAGAACCTGGCCTTTTATGGAGGTCCGAGGAATGTATTTGACGTCAAAGGCCCCAAGGATTGTGTTCCACCTCGCGATTCTCCTGGTGTAGTCGGCTGTCCGAAGTATAGATTTCAAGGGCAGTCGGGTTAGGATGACCACTGTGTGGGCTTGGAAGTAGTGGGGGAGCTTTCACGTGGCGTGGACCACAGCCAGTATGGCTTTCTCCAATGGCAGGTACTTGACCTCCGCTTCATGCAGCGACTTGCTGACGTAATAAACTGGCTTTTGAACGCCATTATCGTCCGGTATCAGTACTAGGCTCACTGCGTGGGGCGCCATAGCAAGGTATGCGTATAAGACCTCGTCGGCCTCAAGATTGGACATGATAGGCGGCCGGGATAGGTACTCCTTGAGTTGCTGGAAAGCTACGACACAATCCTTAGACCACTCAAATCCTTTCCATTTATTGATCAGGAGATAGAAGGGCCTGCACCTGTCAGCCGACCTAGAAATGAATCGGTTCAAAGCCGCGATCATCCCAGTAAGCTTTTGGACTTCTTTGGGGTTCTGCGGAGGCTTCAGATTATGAATAGCTTTGATTTGGTCAAGGTCAACTTTGATTCCCCTGTGGGTGATCATGTATCCCAGAAACTTGCCTGAGCCTACCCCAAACGAGCATTTTGAGGCATTTAGGCGCAGCTTGTGCTTTCTCAGGATGTCAAATGTGCGGCCGAGGTCCCCCAGATGTTCGGATACCGCTTTCCCAGCATTGGCTCAAACATCCTCGTCATCATCCTTTGATAGGTGGACCCTACGTTCTTCAGACCGAACGGCATTACTTTGTAGTGGTAGTTCCCGACGGGCGTCACAAAGGCTGTCTTCTCCTGGTCTTCCAGGGCCAGTGGTATCTGATGATAACCTTGAAAGGCGTCTAGGAAGCTCATCCGAGGATAACCCGTGGTTGCATCAACCAACTGGTCAATCCGAGGCATAGGGAACGGGTCTTTCGGACACGGCTTATTTAGGTCGGTGAAGTCCACACAGACCCTCCACTTTCTGCTCTTCTTCTTGACCACCACAGTGTTGGCTAGCCACTCGAGGTAAAAAACCTCTTTGATAGCCCCGGCACGCTTAAGTTTATTAATCTCTTCCCTGATGGCATCAGTGTGCTCCCTCGATAGGTGTTGGGGCGACTGTTTCTTGGGCACTATGGATGGACTGACGTTGAGATGGTAACAGATAAAGGATGGATCAATCCCTGGGGCATCGCAGGGGTCCCATGCAAACACGTCGATATTGCTTCTGAGGAACTCAACCAACTCCTCCTGCTCGGCGGGAGGCAACCGAGCCCCGACTCGAAAGAATTTCTCTGGATCGTCACCGATTACCACTTTCTCCAGATCCTCACATTTGGCTTCCTCGGCAGCTATACCAGGAGGCGCTACCGGGGTCTTTGATTGCTATAAACCTTCCTCAGTAATGGCCGAGGGCTGTGCGTCAAGCCGATATGATATAGCAGCCACCGTGCACTGCCTCACCGTGGGTTGGCAACCGCGGATCTCTAGAACCTGATCCCCTGATAGGAATTTCACCTTCTAGTGCAAGGAAGAGGCAACGCCCCCCAAAGTGTGGAGCCAGGGCCTTCCTACGATGGCCGTGTAGTGGGAGTATGTGTCCACCACTATGAAGTTCACCTCCACCACTTCTGGGCTGGTCTGTATGGGCAGTCTGATCATGCCCTTCGGGATGACGAGCTTCCCATCGAAGCTCATTAGGGGGGAGCTATAAGGCTTCAAGTCCTCCGGTCATAGCCCCAACCCCTTGTAGAGGTCTGGATACATGACCTCTGTCGCACTGCCACCATTCACCATCACTCTCTTCACGTCGTAGCCCCCAATTCTAAGGGTGACCACCAGAGCGTCATCGTGGGGCTGGGTGGTCCCAATCTTGTCGTCCTCTGAGAAGCTCAAGAGAGGGCGAGAACTCCTCCTAGCCCTCTTCGGCTCTGTCTGGGACTCCTCGATCGGCAGGCAGTTGGGCTACAGACAACACTCGCGAAGGGCGCGTGCCCGTTCTTCCTGGTGCCGCCAAGATTACGTTAATCGTGCCAGTGGGCTGCCCCATGGCGGTATCCCTCCGCGGCTCCTGGTACGTTTGGCCCTGATGATTATTGGGATGGTGCAGGAGGTGCTTCAACTTTCCCTCCCGAACTAGCTGGTCCAGGTAGTTCCAGAGGTTCCTGCAGTCCTCCGTGGTATGTCCGTGGTCCTGGTGGTATTGGCAGTAGCGATTCTGATTACGCCTCTCAGGTTCCCCAGCCATCTTATTTGGCCACCTGAAGTACGGTTCATTCTTTATCCTTTCCAGCACCCTATGTACGGGTTCTCGGAACACGGCGCTGACAGTCTGGGCATTGGTCGCTCCAGATTGTCCACCGAAATCCCTCCTCAAGCGGGCGTTGCTATACCGGTCCGACCTGAAATCCCTCCTCTCTTAAGGGATAACCTTATCCTTCCCCTTGCCTTGTAGCATATTTTTCTCTACCCGCTTGTATTTATCGATCCAATCCATCAACTGCCGCACGCTGGTGGCGGGCTTACCAGTTAAGGACTTCCTCAGGCCGTGCCCCATTGGTAGTCAGTTCTTGAACGTATTGATGGCAACATCGTCGTACTTGCCGTCTAGCTCATTGTAAACCTCCCAATACTTGTCCGAGTAAGCCTTGAGAGTCTCCCCATCATGCATGGATAGGGATAGCAATGCCTGGGTCAGCTGTCTATACGAGTCTATGAAATTCGTCCTTAGACCGTTGAACTACCTCATTGCCACAGGTCCCAAGCTGGATAGGAAGACCTTGCACATCAGCGCCTCGTTCTTGGAGTGGACAACCATCCTCTAGTTAAACTGGCTCACATGCTCCATGGGGTCCGTTTTGCCGTTGTAAACAGTGAAGATTGGCTGTTGGAACCGCCGATGGAGCATTGCCTCCTCTATACGGCGAGTGAAGGGCGACTTGGAGAGCCGATCCAGTGCCTTGCTCATGGCGTCACTCCCTAAGCCCCTAGGAGTTAGGCTGTCGCGCTTGCGCCTCTGGTAGCGCTCCTCCTCGAAAGTGAAAGTCTCGCTTGGGGGTGTTCTTGACCTTTGCCTGTAGTCGTCATCACTTTCGTCGTCAGAGGGCTGATCAGGGCTGGGTTCGGACCGTCTCCGCCGTGCGTGGCGCAGCTTCCTTTTCAAATCATCTATCTCGCGCTGCATGGCCACCTTATCATCCTGTCTCTAGGATGCGTGGCTATGGGCCTTTTCCGATCGCGTGGCGTGGCCATTGTCGCACTTCTGGGGCACGTACCCATCCTGGCGGGTGTGGCTTCCGCTAGTTGTTGAGGTATGCACGCTTCTCTCTCGAAATTGTCCGTTCTCCTCGTTTCGACCGTCCCCGGGGTCGCCATAGTTACCTTGGTGCTGGGATTTAGCCGGTTCAGGTCGGTGAGGATTTCCTTGATGAGGGTCTGATCCTACCATGCTTGGCTGTTGTCCTTACTAACGCACGAGTTCTCCCCACAGACGGTGCCAATTGTAGGGACCGGGTTTGAGCACTTCGACGGGTTGAGGGAGTGGACCCAAGCCCAGCTTGCCCCGCAATGAATTTATAGAGAATGGGCTCAAGAACTAGGCCTTAGTGAGAAGTGCAACGACCATGCATGGTTGCATGTGGGTTAGATAACCTAAGCGTGAATTGGGATGCGTAGTAATACTCCTCGGACTTGTTCTCCAGGACTTGGAGCTCTTTTAATTTCTTTGAGGATTGATTACAAGGTTTTCTCAGAGAATACAGGTTACTCCAGTACTCTTTTATTCGTCCTCCTTCTTCAGGAGGGGTTCCTTACATTATATACCCCTCCCCCAATCGATCCTAGCCCTACATTTGTTGAGCAATCAGGCCATTACTTGAGTGTCTGTCCCATCAGCCGCCTTCCCATTCCTTTTGTGGGTTGCGGCAACCAAGGTGGCACTGTTGTGGAGTCTTCCCCTCATTAATGCGGCCAGGACGGTAGTTGAGGGCATTTAATGTGGAGGTGACAGTCCGTCCTGAACTTGCTCCTCCACCATGCTTCCATTGCTGACGCGTGGTACTCGCTCTCTGCTCTTTGAATAGTCAGGAAGGCTCCCTTAATGGTGTGTTGCCTGTTTACTCTATGGTGTCGGACGTCCGAGGACAGAGTCGTCCTCGGCGTGGCTTATTGGGCTCCTGGGCTTCTTACTTTCATCCTCGGACCTTGGACGCCTCCTCGGCTCAGGCCTTCAGTCCTGGAACAAAGTGGGCCGGACCGTCTGACTTGCTGGCCCCACAGTTTCCATCAACAAAAAAAAATTAAATAGATTTGACTGTAAAAAAATTTGTAATTAAGTATTAAATTCTTTAATTATTTCCTTTAAAAAAATAGATTGATTATTCCCTTATAAAAAATTGATTCTTTAATTATAAAAATAATAAAATAAAATGCTAACACAAGCCCATGGGTAGTCCATTATGCCCAACCCGATAGCCGAGCTTGCTAAAGACAAAATGGGCATTGCCCATGGGCAGTGTCATGAGTTGAGGTTTTCTTTTCCGGCCCAGCCCAACCCGGCCCGTTAACTAGTTAATAGTCCATTATACCCGGTCCATTATGCCCATGGGCTAAGTAAAAATGGGCCGGGCCGGCCCATTGACGACCCTTAACCTTACTCAATAAATAAACATTACTACATATGTTGAAAATCTAACCATTGCATTGCATGTTCTTTACGCTCTTAATACACATATCAAACTTTGTGTCAATCGGATATTATTTACTATATGATCTATAAGTTTATATTTTATGTATAATTTTAAATTACAAAAACTTGTAATATAAATAATTTATTGATGATATAGTTATTGATCTTCAATTTTCTAGAAATTTTGCAAGTATAGAGAATATAAGAAGAATATGTCATCCAATGATGGATTTGTCAAAATTCACCACCAATAAAAAGATATTGAGTAAGGTTGTAGTTTAAGTCTACAACGAATTTTATAACTAAATTTTATCCTAAAATGATTGTCTGTAATTCTAATATGAACTGTAAACTTGATATTAGAGATAAACATAACACGATGAACATGATGCACGTTAAGGTTATCTTTGATAATTATTCACTGTTCATTCATATGATGATGGCATGATATGTATATATTGACGGCTTGATTATGCATAAAATGGTATAACCATTAAATTCTAGAAGACTGACTTTCGAGTCAAGTAAAATAGGTGCGTAAAACTTTCCCATTTCATAACCTAGACTTTGGACCTATATTTTGAATTCTAAGCTATTTAATTATCTATTTTTTTAGATTGTTATTAGTTAATTATCATGTAATTTTCTAATAATTTTTAGGCTCAATCATATTCTCATGTTTTCAATAGAAATGTAAGATTTTAAATTCACTTTAAAAAAAATTATATATCCACAAGTTTTTCCTAACGGAAGTCGTGGGAATTACACGCTACGAGAGTGGAATTGCCATCAGAAAGAGGCCATTCGTCCTTCTGCACTTGTAGTTGGAAATTACGTTATGGAAGAAAGAGTGCAATGCAAGCATAAGTATAACTAAGCAATCAGTGGTACAACTACAACACCCAAGTAACGTATAACTGTGTCTAGGTTGTTCAGAAATTGACAAGCGTGAGTTCCCAAATAGTAAATATATACCATCACATTCATACTTTACCAAGCTTTATTATTAGCGCAAATTTTTTTTTTTTTTTTTTTTTTGTCTATTTTGACATAAGAATTAATCAACTTTTTTTCAATTTTACTTAACTATTTTTTAAAATACCAACATCTAATTATCTACTATATACTCTATTTTATTACAATATCTTTTTTTTTATATAATTGTTTCTGTCTTTTCACACACAACAACCGCTATTCATTTTTTTTCTTTTACTTTTAAGAAACATAAAGAAACAATAAAAATTGTTTTTGCATTAGCTACATGACTTGATGAAAAATTGTTTACTAGGTATGCGTTTGGATTTAACATTTTCACATCTACGTTCTGAGTTTTCACGTTTCCTTCTTCTTCTTTTTTCTTTTTTCTTTTTTCTTTTTTCTTTTTTTTACCAGAAGTTAATTTCACGTGGGATACAGACCTGCTGGTGGGTTTCATGCACGGGACCCACTAGCACTTTAAACGTCCACACATTAGTCTGAAATGGCACTATTAGTGGGTCTAGTGTACTGTTTACGAGACCCACAAACCTCACTTTTCAACAATTTTTTCATTAAAAATGGGTCTCACGGCACTATTTACACATTTAAAAATTATTTTTCTACATTGTTTTTAGTTTTCAATTTTTAACAAAATAAGTTGTCTGCAAACGGACTCTAAGAGTCATAGGTGATTTTGGTTGTCCATACATTCCGTAAATAAGAAAACTTTAGTTTTTCTTTAAGTACATTTGTTTTTGTTTTATTCCCTTTTCAATTTCTTAAGTAAGAACACAATAGCAAATGGAGTGACTTGTAAATATGCACAAGCATTATAGCAAAATCTCATTTTGCATTATGAATACATGATGTGGGTATTTTTTGGAGTTTTTTTTAGTTTTTGTAAGAGAGAGAGAAAATTTTAATCTATGACGTTCGCTCCAAATTATAACTTTTTATCATCAAATCAAGATACCAATCGATTTTTAATATAAACAAAAATTGAATTACAATTCTCTTATTCAACTAAAAACTTTACTAACAAATTGGCCAAAAACTCTGTATTCACGTATATACTAACAAATTGGCCAAAAACTCTGTATTCACGTATATACTAACAAATTGGCCAAAAACTCTGTATTCACGTATATACCATGGCGCGCAAAATATTCTCCCCCCCCCCCCCCCCAAAAAAAAACCAAATAATGCACGAGTCCAATTTTAGCCCCAAAAAAAAAAGGGAGAAAAAGATAACAAAAAGTCAAGTACCATTATATTTTTATGGTCTGTTGGGCCTACTTGGCCAGTTCCCTGTAAATAATTTCACAGGAAAATGTGGTGGGTTTCTGGGTCGTACCCTCGTACACTGACTCACAGTCACCATAAAAGCCACTCCTTTATTTTAATTGAAGCGTGAAACAAAAGTTTGAGTAAAGGCAATGAATAAATAAAGAAAGATAGCAAAGAAAGTATTGCATGAAGAAGGAGATTCCATGGAGGAGAAGCTGAGTCTGATGAGTAGTAGCAAATGGATAGCCACGGTGGCAGGCATATGGATCCAGTGTAGCGTCGGTGCATACACCTTCAGCATCTACTCCTCAGCTCTGAAATCGAGCCAAGGCTACGACCAATCAACGCTCGACACCGTGGCTGTGTTCAAGGATATTGGCAGCAACGCCGGAGTACTGGCTGGGATGCTCTACTCCGCCGTGGCAGTGGGCAATAACCGTAATAGTAACTGCTTCTGGGATGGTGGGCCATGGGTGGTCCACTTGGCAGGGGCGATCCAGAACTTTGTTGGGTATTTCATGATGTGGGCTTGCGTGGTCGGGTTGGTCCGACGGCCACCGGTGGCGGTGATGTGTTTGTTCATGCTGTTGTCTTCTCATTCGATGACTTTCTTTACGACGGCCAATATGGTGTCCGGTGTGCAGAACTTCCCTCATTCTGGTGGGACCATTGTGGGGATCATGAAGGTACCCTTTGTTCTTTATTAGTATTCATTAATTCTAGGACACATCACAAACCTAATTCCACCACATGTGACATGACTATGTTTTCAAACTCTAATTGGGAGCGGATTGTTTGTGGTGGACGTTTTTCGTTTTTACATGTGGACCCTTCACTCACAGTGAATCACGTGATGTGAAACTGGCTGTAAAACTAGACATCATTATTGATTTGATTTTCTTTGAGCATTCCATTATACATGGAGTGGATTCCTTAGTAATTCTAAGGACATAAATGAGCAATTATTTGGAATTTTCAAAGTGCGACAACATGGTAATTATTGTTCTCACGTTAATCAGTGGAGTTTGTTATGAATGCGAGAATGAGAGTATTATGTTATTATAAAATACGTAACTAATTGTTTGCCACTTTTACGTATGTTTGTCACTTTTTCTTCACTGCTTCTAATTTGCCAAATCAAAATTGAGACAAAGGCCCGGTACTAGAATTTGTCTTTCATGTTTATAATTTGAGTCTTTCCAGCCAGTAATTTTTTATTTTAATAAATAAATAAAAACGTATTCATCAATGATGTGTTTATGAGAGTTTCTCTTTCCAGCTTGTGTGTATTTATATTAAAGTAAATTAAAATAAATAAATCTTTTGTTGTTTTTTTGTGTTTCTGCTTTTAAACAACGAGCAGATAAATATGGAGGAAAAAAAAAATCAGGCAGTGTTATTAAATTATAATTTTCTTTAAAACTTTTTTTTTTTTATAACAAGTGGGAGAGGATATTGGACTCCATATTTTCTTCATTAAAAAGACTAGAGTATAAATCCGAATCAATCCTGGCTTAACACAATATACTTCTGTTGGGGTCACGGGTCATTTTGTCTTATATGGAGCGACATTTTATGGTGGCTGGCTTCGGTTTTATTTACCAAATCATATTTTAATCCGTGAAAATCATTTTCACCAGTAAATTATAAAACTGAAAATTCTGTAAGCTTTCCTATTCATCACACATAAGTAAAATTGTCAAAACTGAGACCTTTCAGTAAAATTGTATGTAATTTTTAGTAACTTTAAAGTATTAATATTTTACTATTCAGTAAAACTAAACCGTCACCTAAGAATTTCCCTTCGCAATAATCCAAACTAATTAGAGGAACTAGAAATTTTTTGCAAAAAGAGTCAAGGTGTTTTAGTGATATGAAATTATTAACGACCTTATGGACTTATGGTTAATAACCTACTAATTCTCAAGTGTGAAATTTATTAGAATTAGAAGTAGTGATTTTTTAAGTTTATGGATGAGTAAGTCACATTGATTCCCTTCTATTGATTACAAAGAAATTTATATAATTTCATAAGACATGTTATATTTAATTATGAAGGAGTCTAAAATGTAAACATATGGAAAAATAATAATAATAATAATAATAACATATAAGAGGTAACAAAAATAATTATACATGAAAGATAAAGTCAAAGGAATATGACAAATTCAAAGGGGCCTCTTCTAAATTGTAGGCATGCACAGGTGGTAAAGCTTGAAAAAACCAGAGGTGGCCCCTCTGTCCAGTCCACGGTCCACCAAACATATTGTTTTTAACAAAACTTATGGTCCTCTCGAAGACTCCAAATGATAGTTTAGTGTATCTGTACATATAATACAACAGTTAGCCAGATATGTAAAAGGTGTGTTTCTCACGAGTTCTTGTGCCAGTTATAGGGTTCCTTTGCATTGTAGTAGAAGCAAAATTTTAGCTGTAATGGGGTTTGATTAAAAAGATTTTTAACGTTTGGAACTGTTTGCAAAATTACAATAATAAAATGTTTTTGAAGTTGATACACATGTTTGGTAGCCTAATTGGTAAAGACCTATTAGATATGAGAAATAATAAAGAGGGCATAACAAAAGTGATTTGTATATTCATACTTGAAACTAGTTATATTTCGATTAGTGGCAAATGTTTATTATTATTTTTTGTTGTTGTTGTTGTTTTTCTTTTTCTCTCTCAAAAAGAGTGTTCATTATTAGGTATCATTTTGAAAAATAAGAATGGACTTTAATTTGAATTTACTATTTATGTTAAAAGTTAAAACAGTGCACTAATATGCCCGTAAGGCTAAAACTCGGAATTCCAGTTTTAACTTGAATATGGAATTACCCAATGGGTGAAAATATTGTTAAAAAGTATTGAAGTTATAACTTAATATTTTAGTTTAATCTTGCAACAAATATATGCATGACTCCAAACTTTTTATATTTCCTATATGACCTCAAATTTGTTAACATTTTTTCTTGTTATTATAATTTGGCCCCCCAATCTTAAAATTCTAGCTCTGCCCTGCTCTTGCATGAGGTATTTGGCACTGCCACTCTGACTTCTTTTCTTGCCAGGGCTTTCTTGGTATTAGTGGAGCAATAGTGATCCAAGTGTATGACACATTCTGGGAGGGCAAGCCAAGCATTTTCCTCCTGATGCTTGCTCTGTTGCCTACGTTCGTCACTCTTGTTCTTATGTTTTTTGTGAGAATCCATAAATCTAACACTACTAATGACCAGAAACACTTGAATGGTTTCACTATAGTTGCTTTGATCATTGCTGGTTATCTCATGATTCTAATCATTTTGGAAAACATTTTAAGTTTACCATTGTGGGCACGCATTTTCAACTTTGTACTTCTTTTGCTTCTACTTGCATCACCTCTTGGAATAGCAATCAAAGCCCAAAAGGACACCAAGAAATTTCTAGAAACATTGTCCCTTGAGAATGATCCTTCAATGGAGAATCCTCTAGCATATGATGAATTGCCTGGTGGAGAGGGTCAAGTTGATGCTGATTTAGATGACAAACTTCTGTCTGATGAGGAGGGCATGAATCTTTTGCAATCAATGTGCACTATAAACTTCTGGTTATTGTTTGTTGCTATGGTATGTGGAATGGGCTCTGGGGTGGCTGTGGTAAATAACTTGAGCCAAATAGGTCAATCTCTCAATTACACTACTATGGAGACGAAAAATTTGGTCTCTTTATGGAGCATATGGAATTTTCTTGGTCGTATTGGAGCTGGCTATTTATCAGATTATTTGCTTCACACAAGAGGTTGGGCAAGGCCATTGTTGATGGCTATTACTCTAGCAACAATGGGTGTTGGCCACCTTGTTGTTGCTTCTGGTTTACCTGGAACTCTATATGTAGGTTCAATCCTAGTAGGCATTTGTTATGGTTCACAATGGTCACTAATGCCAACTATTTCTTCAGAACTATTTGGTGTTAGGCACGTGGGTACTATTTTCAACACTATTGGCATAGCAAGTCCTGTGGGATCTTATATCTTCTCTGTAAGAGTAATTGGGTACATTTATGACGAGGAAGCGAAGGGTGAAGATGACTCATGCTATGGTACCCATTGCTTTAGGTTGTCTTTTATGATCATGGCATCCGTAGCTTTTTTGGGGTTTCTTGTTGCTCTTACATTGCTCTTTCGTACAAAAAGGTTCTATCAGCTTGTCGTGCTCAAAAGAATTAAGCTTTCTTTAAGCTGAAGAGAAGTCAATGTGAAAATTTTCATTTACAGGGAAACATTAGGTGAGATTTTTTTTTTTTTTTTTTTGGTCTTCATTAGAATACATTATAGGTTGTAATATGGTTAACACTAACAGGTTTTTTCCTTGTTTTTATTTTTATTTTTTGTTTAAACTTATTGCTAAATGCTATATATCTCTTTTCAACAGAACAAATGAGCAATGAAATAGAAAGAAAATAAATAATTTATTTGTATTCTTCCTTAAATATCACATTAAATATTTTATGAGTTAGGGACAATCCTTCGTAAATAATGGCGTGTACGCAGTTTGGTCGGCTCGTTTTTTTTCTAAATTTATCATCAAACTGATAGAGATTGGTTTTCTCATAATAAGAACTGATGCATACCACTTATGGTCGGTTTTCTAACCTATAGCGGTGCAGTTTTTTGCAGTCAGTTTAATAGGTTTGATCGGTTTGAAATATTAAAAAAACTGTTTGTTTTCTTTTCTTTTTAAAAAAAAAAAAAAATTGGGCTTTCAAGCCCAATACACAACACGTTCAAGATTTCAATCAAATCGTTCACTTCATACAAACCTGTTCACACATCAAGAAAATGTCCACTTAGATTTTTCACAAATACCTATTCACAGTTAACACATCAACCTGTTCACACAATATAAAAATAAATAAATAAACTGTCCAAGCGCAATTTCTGCCCTCCCACCAATAAAAAAAAAAAAATTTTGTCCAATAAAATCTGTCCAATTTTCATCATAAAAAATATGTCCAAATTTCATCATAAACTTATCCAACCTGTTCACACATAAAAATCTGTCTAAATTTCATCATTTCATTCACCATATAAAAAAGTTTTGAAATTGACTTACCCATGACCCACAAAGTGGTTACTGTGTGCCCAAGAAGATTAAGAAAAAAAAATGCTTACTAAAGATTAAAATGGTTATTGTGTACCCACGAAGCAACTTACTGAAGATTAAAATAAAAATGCTAAAAGTGATTACCTGTCATGTGAAGGAAGGAAGAGTGAGAGAACTCTCTCAATCTCAGTCTCCCTAACAATCAAAATGCTAAAAAAGATGTTAGTAGACTTTTCGTTTTCAAAGAGAGAGAGAGAGAGTGTGTGTGTCACGCCCCAAACCCCAAAGGGTCCAAAGCATGAGAAAGACGTCTCAAAGTATAAGAAAGACGTCTCAAAGTACCTCTAGATTTTTCCTTTTTGACAATCCAATTCACAAAAATCATATCAAGTACCAACATCAAGAATTATTATAATAATTCTATTGAATATACTCTCAAAGTAAGTCAGAGCTCCAAACAATAATTACAAGGACCATTGGTCACAAAAGAATAGAGGTCTAAATAAATAATTACATATCATCAACTTGTCCTATCAGTAGGAATAACGTCACAACCACTATAATATACAAAAGAATGAGTCAAGCTTATTTTAAGATGTACATCATCTAATATCTCTATTACAAAAGTTCAGTCTCCATCAGTAGTTAGTCTAACTACTGTTAGCCACCAAAAAGCTGTCTCAAAATATTGTTGCCTACTCTAAAAAGTTTATAAAATAATGGAATGAAACAGAGCCCAATAAGTAGCATAATTAATGGGGGTGGGGGAAATGTAAGTTTTATCATCAATAATAATATTATGACAAGAATGATTTAATAATGAAACACAAAGTTTCTCAAAGTAAATATCTTGAAACTATATACTATAATATGTGAGCACCAACACTATAATTTCCAAAGTCATAATATCTAACATAAGATAAATTATCACAAATATACCACACTAGCACATAGGCCGGTCAGGGGATCTACCCATTCACAACTAGCATAATATTGTCCTTTCTGGTATGCAGACTCTTGGCCCCATGGACAGCAGCCTCACCCATACCCTCAAGGTTTTTCTCTCCCCCCATGGGCAGCAGAGAGAGCACATCAAATAGGACCTCTCTTACATGTGGTCTCTTGGCCCCATGGGTAGCAACCTCACCCACACACAATCAAGGAATCTCTTCCCCCCATGGGCAGCAGAGAAGAACGCGTCATCCAAAGTGAAAGGGCACTAGCCTAGATCTGATTCCGTTGTCACAAAGACTACGAAAACCAAATCGAGTGATCACCAGGAAATCACACATGGCATGGTGTTAAAACCACATAAACTCACAGGTTACATTACTTTAAAACACATAGTTCATATCTAGGTAGTTTCAGAAAATCTTAAATAATCTAACTTCTACAAAGCTTGTAAGATTTTCAACTTCATTCTTGTCAAGAGATTTTCTATCAATTTCCCAAATAATACAAGACAAGATAAGCATCTTTAAATTTTTCAATATACCATAAAATCAATGATTTTCTTATCAAAGATTAAATAAAATATGCTCATTTTTCCATATCAACAATTCATGCATTTCCCCAAATGTAATACCAAATATGATGCATTTTCATATATAATCATATATATATTAAGGTTACAACACGATAACTTTTAAGAAAAATATAGTTTCCATAGGTAGTTTCCAAAAGCGTGTCTAACCCAAAAACAACATTTATGCAACATGGTTATTTTTCAAAAATCCCACTAAAAAGCTACTTACCTCGCAACCATAAAATCTTAATTCTCCAAGCTCCAAGGAGATTAGCTAGAACCTAAACAATATCAAGTAAACTTATCACAATAAGCATAGAGCTTGAAATTTCATCTAGCTACAATTTAGGAATTGCCAAATGAGCACTTAATTAGACAAGCCTAGTATTTAACCTCATCGATAATAATATATCCCACTTCCAAAGTTTCTCAACAAATTGATTCACAAGGCATAAACTCCAATTTATAAAGTTAACCCATTTAATATCATCTCCAACATCATGACTAACTTCCATAAAATTTACACTACATCAATAAGAGACCTATGAAGCAAAATCAACATATCCTCCAAGACAAGAAATTTGGAACTTCAACTAACTCCAAATAAACCCAGTGGCAATGGAAAAAAATTAAATTTACCAACCATTACATGTTATAACTCAAAACCCCTAAATTTTCCACCATAAATAAATCTTAGGTAGTCATCATTAGTACAAACCATATACCCACTCATCAAATAATTCCACCAATACAAAACTCATACATGCAAACACATAAATATCACTTCCAATGCTCATAAATCACATGGATATCATTATTAAAGCTTAGATAAAAATAACCTCAAACAAAAGTGTAAAACCCACCCAAAATGTTAGAAATTTTTCCTCAGAAAAAGGATGTGAAGGTGTTTATGAGTTCCCAAGAATTTTCCGGTGATCTTGCCGGAAAATGATGGTGGAAATGGTGGTGGTGGTGTGGAAGTACCGGTGAGAGGATATAAGGGTAGAGAGGAGTGTATTAGAGAAAACAAAAATGAAAAGAAAGAAAGGCAAAGAGTGAGCTAGCCAAAGAGGAGATCAGATGGAGTGAATTGTGTGGTGGGGAAGGGTGTTAGGTGGGGCACGTGTGGTCCACTAAAAAAAATCTACCTTTCATTTTTTTTTTTTTTTTTTGTCTGGCTGACAGGGACGTTACATTCTTCCCCTCTTATAAAAATTTAGTCCTTGAAATTTTACGTACCTTGATCCTGAAAAAGGCTTGGGTATCTTGACAACATATCATCCTCACACTCCCAAGACGCCTCATTCACCGAACGATTCTTCCAAAGCACCTTTACCCAAGGTATTGTTCTATTGCGTAACACTTGCTCCTTACGATCCAAAATCTCTACTGGAACTTCTTCGTATGACAAATCATCTCTAATCTGAAGAGGCTCATAGCTCAAAACATGAGAAGGGTCAGGAATGTATTTCCTCAACATAGACTCATGGAAAACATTATGAATTCCTGACAAGGCTGGTGGTAGGGCAATTCTATATGCAACTTTGGCCACTCTCTCCAAGACCTCAAAAGGCCCTACATACCTAGGGCTTAACTTACCTTTTTTGCCAAATCTCATCTCTCCTTTCATAGGTGCAACCCGTAGAAAAACTTTATCTCCAATTTCAAGTTCCAAAGCCCTCCTTTTAATGTCATAATAGCTCTTTTGTCTACTTTGGGCTGTTCGTAGTCGATCACAAATCATATTTAACTTTTCACAAGTCCTCTGAATAATCTTTGGCCCCAAGATTTTTCATTCTCCTACCTCATCTCAACAAATAGGGGATCTACACTTTCTCTCATACAAAGCCTCATAAGGTGCTACTTTAATACTTGAATGGTAACTATTATTGTAAGCAAACTTCACCAAAGGTAAGTGACTAGCCCAACTCCCCTTAAAATCCAAAACACATGCTCTCAACATATCTTCTGGAGTTTGAATAGTCCTTTCAAATTCTCCATCTGTCTGAGGGTGGAAAGTTGTGCTAAAATCCAATCTAGTACCCAAGGCCTTTTGCTCACCACCCCAAAAATGAGAAGTAAACCTTGGATCTCTATCTGAAACAATAGAAGCGGGTACTCCATGAAGCCTCACAATCTTATCAACATAGAGTTGAGCTAACTGATCAAAGGAGTAGTTCATCCAAATAAGGAGAAAATGAGCTGATTTTGTCATTCTATCAACAATCACCCAAATAGCATCATGACCCTTAGGAGATCTCAGCAATCCTAAAACAAAATCCATAGTAATTTTCTCCCACTTCCATTGGGGAAGAGGAAGTGGTTGCAACAAACCTGAGAGTTGTTGGTGCAACACCTTAACCTGCTGACAAGTCAAATATTGCTCTACAACGTGAGCAATCTGTCTTTTCATATTATTCCACCAAAAGTTTTCACGAAGGTCATGGTACATCTTTGTACTACCTTGATGTATTGTATATGGGGAATAGTGAGCCTCCTCTAGAATCTCCTTTTTAATCAATGGATCATTTGGCACACAAAGTCTACTTCCAAATCTCAAAGCACCATCCTCAGAGATAGAAGATTCAGATTTCTTTCCACTATGCACCTTATCCATGATTTTCTTTAAATATAGGTCATCGGCCTGTGACAATTTAATTATTTCCACTAAAGTTGGTTGAACACTCAAACTAGCCAAGTTGGCCTTAGAGGGGCCCATAACAACCTCAATCTCCATCCTTTCAAGATCCCGAATAATTTCCTTTCAAGTGGTTAGCAAAGCAGCTGAAAAACTTGAAGACTTTCTACTAAGAGCATCAACTACAACATTAGCCTTACCAGGATGATAGTTAATAGAACAATCATAATCCTTAACCAATTCCAACCATCTCCGTTGCCTCATATTTAACTCCTTTTGAGTAAAGAAATAATTTAAACTTTTATGATCAGTGAAAATCTCGGATCTTTCCCCATACAAGTAATGTCTCCAAATTTTCAAAGCAAAAACAACTGCAGCCAACTCCAAGTCATAAGTGGGGTAATTTTTCTCATAATTTTTCAACTGACGAGAGGCATATGCCACAGCCTTCCCATTTTGCATCAACACACAACCAAGTCCCTTATGAGAAGCATCACTATAAGTAACAAAACCCCCTGTACCTGAAGGGATAGTTAACACTAGAGTTGTGACCAATCTCCACTTTAGCACTTGGAAGCTTTTCTCACATTCTTCCTTCCACTCGAATTTAACATTCTTCCGAGTTAACTGTGTCAAAGAAGTTGCAATGCGGGAAAATCCCTCTACAAATCTTCTATAGTAACCAGCAAGGCCCAAGAAACTTCTAACCTCACTCACATTTGTAAGCCTATCCCAATTAACCACTGCTTCTATCTTATTAAGATCCACTGTAATTCCATCCTTAGATATCACATGACCCAAAAATACTACTTGATTCAACCAGAATTCACACTTCTTCAGCTTAGCATACAACTTCCTTTCTCTTAGAATCTGTAAAACAATCCTCAAGTGTTCTTCATGCTCTTCTTGACTCTTAGAATAAATCAAAATATCATCAATGAACACAATGACAAATCGATCCAAGTACTCATGAAATACCATATTCATCAAATCCATAAAAGCAGCAGGGGCATTAGTTAATCTAAACGGCATCACCAAAAATTTATAATGACCATATCTAGCCCAAAAGGCCGTCTTTGGTATATCCTCACCCTTAATCTTCAACTAGTGGTAACCAGAACAAAGATCAATCTTAGAAAAGACTTGTGCTCCTTGCAACTAATCAAATAGGTCATCAATACGAGGCAAAGGATATTTATTCTTTATGGTGACTCTATTAAGCTCATGGTAGTCAATACATAACCTCATAGACCCATCCTTTTTCTTGACAAATAAAACTGGAGCTCCACAAGGTGAGGCACTAGGGCGAATAAACCCTTTGTCCAGTAGTTCTACCAATTGCTCCTTATGTTCTTTCAACTCTATGAGTGCCATTCTATATGGTGCCTTAGAAATAGGTGCAGTGCCAGGAAGGAGATCAATAGAGAACTCAATCTCACGATCTGGGGGCAACCCAGGTAGATCATCAGGAAAAAATTCTAAAATTCCCTCACAATGGGAATGTCTCCTATCTCCAATTCTCCACTTTGTAAATCCACTACACTAGCAAGGAATCCTTGGCATCCCTTTCTAAGCAAGCGGTTTGCTTGTATGCATGATATCACACGAGGCATAAAAGGCAAACATGAAGCCTTAAATAGAAATTCTGATTCACTTGGAGGTCTAAACACCATCTCTTTCTCAAAACAATGCACACTAGCATGGTAAGAAGCCAACCAATCCATGCCCAAAATGACATCAAAATCATGCATATCTAACAACACCAAATCAGCCAATAACTCTCTACCCTCAATACAAATAATACAAGACTTAAGCACAAGATTAGTTATTAAAGTATAAGTAACAGGGGTAGAAACCGATAACTTAAAATCAAGTAGTTCAAGGCTCTTGTCATGATTTTTAGCAAATGCACAAGAAACAAAAGAATGCGTAGAACCAGAATCAAAAAGAACTTTAGCATGTGCAGAGAACAAAGGAAGTATACCTACCACCACTGAATTCGTGGCTTGAGCATCCTGAGTAATCAAGGCATACACTCTACCTTGCACCTTCTTCCCATTGTCATTACCCTTTGCAACTTGCAATGAGGAAGAGGAACCCAAGCCCTTAGAACTTGGGCAATCTCTAGCAAAGTGTCCGGGTTGCTTACAAGTAAAGCAAATCTTGGTCCTATCACAATTTTTCCCATCATGAAGTTTACCACAACGAGAGCAAGACTTCTTATCACTAGACTGAGGATAGGCACTCTTGCTATGCCTAGAAGATTGTCCTCTATTACCTGAGTTTTTAAAGAATCCTTTCTTATGCCCTTGACCTTTACCATGTGGAGAATTAGAGGGCCCTTGCTTCTTTTCAGTTTCCTTGGAATTGAGGTTGTACTTAAAGTCTTCCTCAAGACTCATTGCCCGCTTCACAACCTCAGTAAAAGTATTCACTCCAGAGGCTATAATGAGAGGGCAAATCCTACCATTAAGGCCTTCCCAAAACTTTTTCACTTTCTTGGACTCATCCGGAATCAAGTAAAGAGCAAAGCGAGAGAGCTCAACAAACTTTGCAGCATACTCCTCCACTGTCATAGCCCCTTAAACCAAATCAGAAAATTCTCTTGCCTTACGGTCCCTCACTACATCAGGGAAGTATGTACCATTAAAAACTTCCTTAAACTTCTCCCAAGTAATGGGAGTGTCCCTTCCCAACTCCATTCTCAACAATTGCTCAGTGCTTGACCACCATCTCTTAGCAGAATCCTGAAGAGCAAAAGTGGCATACCTCACCTTCTGAGCATCAGTGCTTTCAAGGGCTCTCAGTAATTTTTCCATCTTTAGCAACCAATTCTCTGCTGCCATAGGATCAGGCTCCCCATCAAAAGTTGGAGGGTTTTACTTATGGAACTCCCCAAAAGTGCAACCCACCCTCCTACGTTCACCACCCTAGACTGCTCTAGCAATCCTAGCATAAATCCTGTCTGCCACCTCATCAATCTCACCACCATCAAGAGTGACAGATCTCTCACGCTCTTAGCGTTGCCTGTGGCCATGCTCTGGAGTTGTAACCTCATCCATATGCCTTACTTTACGTGCTTTCTTTTTAAGAGGCATAGTGTACCAAAGTACTTATACCTATACCCAAGAAACAAGCAAGTAAATCACAAGGCAACATAGAAGGTTAGCAAAGAAAAGATAGATAAAGAAAAAGGAATAGCAGGTGGAAGCTGGAACAAATGTACAAATTAAAGAATTCATCAAACCCCTAATGCTCTGACTTAGATCAAAATCAATTCCTATTTTCAAAATCTATAGAATCATAACCTAAGCTCTAATACCATAACTGTCACGCCCCAAGCCCCATAGGGTCCAAAGCATGAGAAAGATGTCTCATACATACAAACACATAAATATCACTTCCAATGCTCATAAATCAGATGGGTATCATTATTAAAGTTTAGATAAAAATAACCTCAAACAAAAGTGTAAAACCCACCAAAAATGTTAGAAATTTTTACCTCAAAAAAAGGATGTGAAGGTGTTTATGGGTTCCCACGAATTTTTCGATGATCTTGCCGGAAAATGATGGTGGAAATGGTGGTGGTGGTGTGGAAGTACCGGTGAGAGGATATAAGAGTAGAGACGAATGTATGAGCGAAAACAAAAATGAAAAGAAAGAAAGGCAGAGAGTGAGCCGACCAAAGAGGAGATAAGATGGAGTGAATTGTGTGGTGGGGAAGGGTGTTAGGTGGGGCACATGTGGTCCACTAAAAAAAATTTGACTTTCATTTTTTTTTTTTTTTTTTTGCCTGGCTGATAGGGACGTTACAGAGAGAGAGAGAGAGAGAGAGAGAGAGAGTGAGTGAGTTACCGGAGATAGGCAGTAGCTGGTTGTGAACGGTGAGCCAGCCAAGCTGCAAGAGGCAAGAGCAAGAGATAGAGCAACTGAGATCTAGGAGAGTTGAGTGACTGTGAGAGACATAAGCTATTTATAATAGGGCAGAAATTAGAAAACCTAGGTCAAAACAACGCCATTTTGATTTTGATTTTTTTTAATTACTAAGTGAAACGAATCGTTTTTTCAAAAATAAATAAATAAATAAATAGTTCAAACGACGTCGTATTAAGGTGTATTACTTAATATATGTTTGTTTGTTTAGACCCCTTAAAAACGTTTTAGTTTAACCTACTGAATTAGCCAAGTATTTACTTAAGTTAATTATGAGATCTAGATTAAAGACATGCAAACATATTACTTAGTGCAGAAAAGTAAAAAAGACAATAATATAATGACTCAAAAAAACCAATGAAACCAATTGTTTTAAGGTAAAAACCTAAGAAAGATTTAACCTAACTATTCTCAAGGTAAATAAATCCACTATGATAGAATGGAAGATTACAATAGATTAAAACCCTAAATCTAAAGCTACCTCGTGTGGAACTTACTAACACGACCACATGTAGCTAGACTCCACGGACTCTTCTATCTTGAATTTATTGAATACAAACTCCCATGCTTGTGATTTTGAGATCCCATTTAAAGGTTTAGCAACACAAACTCTCCAATTTGTGACTCCAAGGCCACCCTTGAAGGTTTAAATCATTAGTTATGTATGATCTTAATGCAGCAACTTTAGATCTACCAGTTCTAATAGTATGAGAATGATTTTCGATATTGACTTTGAATGGAGAAGGCACAGTACCTTTTAAATCTTACAAGAGCACCTCCAAAGTTATAACAAAACATGTCTTAGGGTTTCTTTTAAATACTATGTGAAATAGATCTGAAACTCTAATCACTTTATGGGCTTAACAGGTTGATGGGCTTTAATTAAATTCTGTAGAACCCGTCTTTAGATCGGACGAACCTAGTATGTTTCAAATTCTTGAACCTATAGCTTCCTTTTTCTTATATTCTGACTTGCAGCACTTTGAGTATTGTCTAATAAACCCTATAGACTCTAAGATCTATTTTTAGACAAATTTGTGCTCACGGTTTGCCAATTGTTCTAAACTTTTAGAACCTAATAATGTGTGTGTATATTATAAACCCATGTATCAGTCAATTCAGTAAAAATATCGATTTTGAATTTGCAGATCCGACGGTAGCACCACACCGGTGTCAAAGAAGGATTCTCCATCTGATTGCTTAGGTCGACTTAGTTAGTCGGTGCTAGAGTCAAGTCAGTTGTGTCAACGCTAGTCGGTTAGGTCGGCTCTAGTCAATTTCTACACAATCCTAGTAAATACGATCTATATTTTATTCTCCTAACCAAATAGAATCTTTAGTTTAAAATTTTCTTTGATGCAACCATTATCACATTCATCATTTTCTTGGTCAAGCTCCTCATTTGCCAAATGATTTCATAATTGCTATCAAAATTCCACCATTTTGCTTTGTTGCTTATGTTGTAGTTGTATTGTCTTCATGGTTACTAGTCAACCTTCATCACATTCATCATAACTAGTAAGGATTATTTTGATGAGGCTTGAATGCCCTCGTTAAGGAAAAATCAAACGTATTTCACTATATTGGAAATGAGCAAAAGTAAATAAATAAATATTTTTTTAATTGAATATTGTGCAATTTCAAAAAAAATATATATCGTAATAAATTTATTTTTTAAAAGCTAACAAGTTACAATTAAAAAAAAATCAATTTTAATCGATGCAATTTATTTTCATTTTTGAGATACAAACACACATACACAAGAGAAAGAGAATGAAATTCTAATATAAAGGTACAATATAAAAAGTGGGTTCCAATTAGCTCAACTGGTAAAGTCTCTGATGGTTGAATAAGAGATCTGAGGTTCAATCCCCGCCTACACCAAAAACTGATTGGTGTCTTGGTCTGATAATAAAGAACTATCATCAAGAGCGGACGCCATAGATTGAAACTCTATCTCAAAAAAAAAAAAGGTACAATATAAAAACAACTCAAAAGTCATGAAAACTTTTTAAGGAAGACGAAACAAATTATACTTCAAACAATACACTCTCTCACTTTAATACTTAAGCTCCGTTTGGATAGCGGTTGTTGTCTAGTGTCCAGCGTTTCACCTCTTCTTCTTTTTTTTATCAGCGCCTCTTGCACTATTCAACATGAACAGTGCATTAAGGCAAATTTACAGTGTTTTCAACAGTGAACATTAACCTAAAAATTACTTTTTTATTGTTTTCAGTTTTCAACAAAATAAACGGTATTCAAACATACACTTAGTAACCAATGAAACTTGAAACTCAAGGAGCCTATATTAATTCGAGTATAAGATAATACTCCTTGTGAACTTGATCTCAAATGTCAAGAACTTAATGAATAATTTTAAAGATACGCATAATTCCACACCTAATTTCATAACTTGTTAGCTTTTGTGAATGTGTTTTTGACACTTTTGGCCCATATGTCACTATTATTTTTCGTTAACTCACAATAATAAGAGTCAATAATTATAAAACCAGGTGTAAAAATAATTATTCCGTATAGTAAGAACTGACATGTACTGAAATTATTGCCCAACTGTCAAGACCATAGAATGCCAACTCAAAAGTCATTACACACTCTAAAATTCTTACCGTTTTTCTTTGATGAAAACCAAAGTTCTTACACTTTTAACACCGAAAAATACTATAACTATCTTAAGCGAGACCCCCCCAAAAAAAAAAAAAAAAACCAACTCATCAAACTGAAGCAAACAATAAGAAATGGATGTGCTGAAGCCCGACACCAAATGGGTCTCCTTCTCCATCTACTCCTCAGTTCTAAAATCAACCCAAGCCTACGACCAATCCACGCTCGACACCGTGTCTGTCTTCAAAGACATAGGCGCCAACGCCGGCGTCCTCTCCGGCCTCCTCTACTCCTCCGCCACAACAGCTAATCACCGCCGCCGTACTGGGCCGTGGCTGGTCCACCTGGCAGGCGCGGTTCAAAGCTTTTTGGGGTATTTCCTGATGTGGGCCTCCGTTGTTGGGCTGATTCCTCGGCCTCCCATGGCGGCCATGTGCTTGTAGGGGCGTAGCTACGTGTAAGGGTGGGGGGGCCATGGCCCCCCCCAAAATTTTGAAATTTTTCTAAATATATATATAATTATTTTAATTTTTTCAAAATTTAGTCTACAAAAATAAGAGTTAGCCCCCCCCAATATTTGATTTAGTCCAATGATGCTCTTAAAAAAAAAAATTGGCCTAATAATTATAGAGACATAACATTATTTTTCACAATTCTATTTTTTTATTGTAAAATATGCTCTTATATCTGTTAAATATTTGATAAAGTTTGGCACTAAACATATTTGAATCTATATCTTTTTCAACCAATTATGTGACAATTAACAAGTCATTGATTCATTAAAAAAATAATGTCACTAAAACTATACATGAAATGTCTTTTTAGTTACTACATAATGGGTTAGAGTAAGATAGCATCAAATATGTTTGAAGCTTAACTTATTCCTCCAAGTTTTGGATCATTTATGTTTTTTAAAATTTCATTAGTTCAATTGAAAGATTTTTTACTTTAGTATGAAATTTGATAATTTGTATCGAAAATGAAATTTTTTAAGAATTTCACTATATAAAAATAGTAAAAATGAATTTTATTTTATGAAAGATCGTCACAAAACATAATTTTGATTAAAATTACTAAGCTCTTTTTGTTTTTGTTTGGTGTGTGTATATATAACTTATCAAATAAAAAAGTGTGTTTATATAATAAAAAAGCGTGTGTATAAATGTATGTGGGGGTTGTCTTAATAAATATATTAGAGTTGCAACTTGGCCCCCCTAAAAGAAAATTCCTGGCTCCGCCCCTGTGCTTGTTCATGTTGGTGGCGGCTCCCACGCAGAGCTTCTTCAACGCTGCTAATGTGGTCACTGGGGTTAGGAACTTTCCTAATTATAGTGGCACTATTGTTGGCATTATGAAGGTACATCATTAAACTTTTGAGTTATTTTTTGACGGCTTTTTATTGGTCTTATATGAGTTTACTGCTACCATTACTTTATTATTATTATCTGTCATGCCAATTTGCATTTGCTACCTTCACAGTTGTAAAATGTTTTGTAAAAATACTAGAACTTTAGACTTATTGTTAAATTTTTAATGTCAAGCTTTTTAATATTTTGCATGGTGTAAGTTTTACCCTTTTGTGATGAATGATCAATGATTATATCATTTGTGACCTAGGAAGCACAAACACTTTATTTAGAGTGTCATACCATGTTATGTTCGGCTTTTCATGTTATAATTTTTAAACTATTCATGTTGGACCTGTACCCATACATGTGTCCATGTTTCTTAGGACACATACTGATATACACATCATGTGTATATCAGTGATGTGTATATCAGTATGTGTCAATGCGGTAGGCAGTTTAGTTTGTAGAAAAAAAATGTATCAAAAGCAACGTTTATATTCATTGATATAAGAATTACGCTTTTTCTTACGAGATTTGAATTTTTAGGCAATTATGGTAATGCTCCTTCCCATTTTGTTAGAAAATTCAATTTTTTTAAGAGGCATCTTAATTTATTGTCATGGATTTCAAAAGTACTTAAATAAACATAATAGAAAAGAGATATCAACTTTTCAAATGAAGTAGATTGTAAATTGAGAGAGTTATTAATATTCTGTCTATTAACTTTTCAAAAATATCATCTTTTAGTACATCTGGAAATGCAATAGAAGACCAATTAAACGAGAGCCAGACAGAGGAAGTAGTTTTTTTAGCCTAATTATTTGGTGTTACTTGAAAAATATTGCAATGAAAATATGTGGGGTTTTTGCTGCCAACTGACTTACCTGTCTTCTACATTCAGACCAACTTCCAATTCTGAAACAGCATCACTGATGATAGGGAGGGGTTTACTTTTCATCATTTATTGTTTCTACTTTCTACAAGTGCTTTTATAGTATTTTATCCAATGATTAGTTAAGAGGAATGCTAAGGGTAGTGGAAGCTTTACTAACAAAAAACTTACAAACTGACATGCTAGCTAAGTTGCCAATAAGCCATGCAAATCATACGGGCCACCGATTTGAGATATGGAATGCATAAATGTTCTATACCACACTCTAGAAGCGATAATCCATATCTCAAATGAGTGATAAGTCCCACCATGAATTTAATTAGTGGAATTCACTATTACATGAAAGGAGGGAGAAAATACTTGACAAGTTGAAGTTTCTAATCAAATGGTATTAATGTTTGTTGCTCCACATCACTCATCTCCTAACCCTTTTATGAGATCTAAGCTTCTGAAAAGCAATTCACCTTCCTAACAGGTCTTATGTCATATCTTACGCCACTGTTACTGTTTGAGTTTGAAGCCTATCAATAATTCTATTGATAGGCTTATGGTGAATGGGGAGCTGTCTTCGGACCCGGCAACTATAGCAGATTGTATCTCTCAGTTTTATAGGCAACTCTATTTTGAAGATGTGGCTCATAGACCTGTCTGAGATGATGTGGATTTTTCTAGTATCACAGTGGAAGATGCAAATTGGCTAGATAGGCCTTTTGAGGAGGAAGAGGTGTTTGGGGTGATCAATGATTTTAATGGTGATAAGGCTCCTGGCCCAAATGGTTTTTCCATGGCATTCTTCCAGTCTTGCTAGTGTGTTTTGAAAACAGATATTATGGCTGTATTCCACAATTTTCATACTCAGGCGGTGTTTGAAAAGAGTCTTAATGCTTCGTTCTTTGCCCTTCTTCCCAAGAAAGCGGATGCCATGGAGGTAAAGGGCTTTAGGCCTATTAGCTTAGTTGGTGGGATTTATAAAATTATTTCTAAGGTGTTGGTTAATCGGCTTCGTAGGGTGGCACATGGGCTTATTTCGGATTCACAAAATGCCTTTGTGAAGGGCAGGCAAATTTTGGACTCCGTCTTGATTGCTTCTGAATGTATTGATAGTAGATTGAAGTCAGGAGTTCTAGGGGTGCTTTGTAAATTGGATGTGAAGAAGGCGTATGATCATGTGAGTTGGGATTTTTTAATGTATATGCTCCAATGGTGTGATTTCTCAGAGAAATGGAGAAAATGGATGAGGTATTGCATTTCAACTATAAAGTTTTCTATTTTGATCAACGGTAGTCCTTCTGATTTCTTTGGAAGTTCTAGGGGGCTTCGGCAAGGGGATCCATTATCTCCATTGTTGTTTGATATTGTGATGGAGGTATTAAGTCGTATGTTGGATGTGGCTGCCTCCACTGGGCAATTCTCAGGCTTTTCTGTGGGTAGTACGGCTAGTCCTTCAGTGATGGTATCTCACCTTTTATTTGCAGATGACACTCTGATTTTTTGTGATGCTAAACCTTCTCAGATTGCTAATTTGAGGGCGATTCTTGCTAGATTTGAGGAGGTGTCAAGGCTTCGTATTAACTTGGGGAAATCTGAGTTGGTACCTGTTGGTGGGGTGCACAATTTGGAGGCTTTGGTGGGTCTGTTGGGGTGTGGGCAGTCCTCTCTGCCTTTGAAATATTTGGGTCTTCCATTAGGTGCTAAGTTTAAGGATTTATCTATTTGGAATCCTATCCTAGAGAGAATGGAGAGGAGATTAGCAGGTTGGAAGAGATTGTATTTATCTAAAGGAGGTAAGGTGACACTTATTAAAAGCTCACTCTCGTCTTTACCTACATACTTCCTTTCCCTTCTTCCTTTACCAGGTAAGGTGGCAAAGCGTATGGAGAAATTACAGAGAGATTTTCTGTGGAATGGGACTGGTAGTGAACCTAAAATACATTTAGTTAATTGGGCCAAGGTCTGTAAGCCTTTGCAGGTTGGGGGGTTGGGTATAAGACGTTTGGGAAGCTTTAATTCTGCCTTGCTAGGAAAATGGTTGTGGAGGTATGGCATGGAGACTGATGCTTTATGGAGGAGGGTTAAAAAGGCCAAATATGGGAATATTTGGGGTGGTTGATGTACGAAAAAGGTGACAAGTCCTTATGAGGTCAGCCTGTGGAGATACATTAGAAGTGGCTGGTTGAACTTCTCTAAACTCCTTGTATATGATGTGGGGGATGGTACTAGAGTGAAATTTTGGAAGCATGTGTGGTGCGGGGATTGTACTTTCCAATAAG
This sequence comes from Quercus ilex subsp. ballota, assembly GCA_032727855.1. Taxonomy (NCBI): domain Eukaryota; kingdom Viridiplantae; phylum Streptophyta; class Magnoliopsida; order Fagales; family Fagaceae; genus Quercus; species Quercus ilex. The sequence continues at coordinate 14,405,548 of CM064917.1, read as the reverse complement.
CCTTTTCGGAGCTTTATTGTTTTAGTAGGTCAAAGGATTCCTCGGTGGCTGAAGTTATGGGTTGGTCTGCTAGGAGGTTTCACTGGAATGTGCAGTTTCGTTGTCCACCACAAGATTGGGAAGAAGAAGCCTTTGATCGGTTTATGGGGTTGGTCCATTCTTCGACAGTGCATGGGTTTGGCCCAGATAAGGTTTGTTGGAAGCCTGCAAGGAATAGAGGTTCTGAGGTTAGAGGATACTATAGTTCCTTCCACCCTCCTACTCTTGTTTCCTTTTCATGGAGAATGATCTGGCAATCGAAGGTTCCTCCAAGGGTGGCTTTCTTTTCTTGATCTGCTTCCTTAGGTAAGATCTTAACAACAAACAACCTTCGTAAAAGACGTGTGTTAGTGCTTGACTGGTGCTATATGTGTAAGAGATGTGGGGAGTCGGTGGATCATCTTCTACTTCATTGCCCCATAGCTTGGGAGTTGTGGTCTATGGTTTTCTGCTTGTTTGGTATTCAATGGGTTATGCCTCATAATGTTCTTGGGTTGTTTGAGGCTTGGCAAGGGAAGTTTGCGCGACATCGTCACATTGATGTTTGGAGATTAGTGCCTCATTACTTAATGTGGTGCATTTGGCGTGAAAGGAATGCGAGGAGTTTTGAGGATTGTGAACATTCTTTGTTAGAGATTAAGTCTTTTTTCTTGCACACTCTCTTTGAATGGAGTGTGGTCTTTTCTCATTTTTCTTGTTCTTCTTTTCCTATTTTTCTTGATTGTTGTACTTTGGTCTCTTGATTTGTGCCCCCATAGTACATCCCCAATGTACTCGACTTGGCACTTTTTCTATTATTAATAATATCCTTACGTTACTTATCAAAAAAAAAAAAATTTACTTTCTTATTGGATTGTTTGGAGCAAGGACTTAAGTTTGGATATTGAAAATAATTCTTATCTAATGCTAGGGTTTTCTTGGTTTAAGTGGAGCAATTTTAATTCAAGTATATGAGACAATATTCACCAACAAGCCTACATCCTATCTTCTGATGCTGGCACTGTTGCCTACTATTAATACTTTGTTGCTCATGTGGTTTGTGAGAATCAACAACACCAATGAAGGAGATGAAAAGAAACACTTAGATTCTTTCTCATTGATTGCACTGGTCATTGCTGCTTATCTTATGGCCATTATAATATTAGAGCACATTTTTTTATTTCAATTTGCAATACGTGTCATTGCATTTGTGCTGCTCATGCTGCTGCTTGCCTCACGTCTTTGCATAGCAATTAGAGCTCATCAAAGAGATTCTGATAGGATTTCACAGACTCTCGTTATTGAGAGGGACCAACTAACAGATGATCCCAACCAGCTGGTTGCTGAGAAGATATATGTGAGGCAAGATTCTGCTGGGTATCGCTATTTGCCCAGCAGTACTGATCAAGAGATGGATAATAATGATAGAAGGACTTTACAGGCAGAACAAAATCTCAATCTGTTGCAAGCTATGCGCACTGTAGACTTCTGGATTTTATTTCTTGCCATGGCTTGTGGTATGGGCTCAGGACTTGCTGCAGTGAATAACATCAGCCAGATAGGAGGATCTCTTGGATACACCAGCTTTGAGACAGGTACTTTGGTTTCTTTGTGGAGCATTTGGAATTTTCTTGGCCGTTTTGGAGCTGGCTACGTATCAGATTATTTTTTGCACTCAAGAGGATGTGCAAGGCCATTGTTCATGGTCATCACACTAGCAATCATGAGCATTGGTAATTTGGTGATTGCTTCTGGTTTGCCTGGTGCTCTATATGCTGGTTCAGTATTGGTGGGTGTTTGTTGTGGTTCTCAATGGTCACTAATGCCCAATATCACTTCTGAGATATTTGGCGTGGTTCACATGGGTACCATATTCAATACAATTACCATATCAAGTCCTGTTGGATCTTATATATTTTCTGTGAGAGTTGTTGGTTATATATATGACAAAGAAGCATCAGCAGCTGGCAAAACATGCACTGGAACTCAATGCTTCATGTTATCTTTTGTTATCATGGCATCTGCTACTCTTTTGGGGTCTCTTGCTGCCTTGGGGTTGTACTTTCAGACAAAAAGTTTCTATAATCAAGTTATACTCAGAAGACTAATACATTCTTTGAGGGGATAAAGTGTTGAGGATTGTAAAATACTTTGAAGGAGTCAAGTGCTTCTGTTCAGTGAGTAAAAGAGGTAGATCATAAATGCCAAAGTGCTCTCTCTTTCTTTCTAGTTGCTTCTTGTAATATAACATGTTCATTGTTGTATTCTCTACATGTTGATATGTGTGTAAGAGCTTGCTTGGCCTTTCTAGGGAGAAGAGGGAGTCAACTCCATCATTTTTATCTTTTTTTTTTTTTTTTTTTTTTTGGAGGTTACACGCGCGCGCGTTGGGTCTTGAACTCACTACCTCACCCTCCATCCCATTATTACCCCAAGTAACCCTTTCTCATTTCTATTATATGCCTCCAGTTTCAATCCGTGACTTCTTTGGTTTCTTCTCCTCTTTTGCTTCCATTGAAGTATTAAGTGTTCATCATGTCCCATTAAGTTGGAAGTCCCTTCATTCCCCCTTGTGTCATAAGAATGTTTCCCCACCAGACAGTTGTTTTGGGTTCTGAATCTGGTTTAGTTTACTTTGTGTTTGTCCCACAAATTTTATTGTTTTTTCCCTCTTGCATCACGATATGATTTATTTGTGTTTAACCTAGATCTGAAAATTTATCTAAGTAATCACTTGGTTAATAAATTAGGTTAAACAATCTGGTTTAAGGGGTCTAAACGAACTCTCACAGTGCTAAATTAAGTTCTTTGAAGCAACTGGTGAGTGGTTTTTTCTGTTTTTAAGGAACACAGTGGTAGGATTTGAGTTATCTAGTGTAGGAGTCTTCCTGGGTTTCCTCTATGCTGCTTGTTTTTAGTGTTGAATATGCAACTTATTTACACTTTTTTTTGTCCTCTTATAGTTTATTTGTTTTATACTGGTGTTCTTGTTTTCAATAAAGTATATCCATCCTTAAAAAAATAGAAAAGCTTGGTGTTTTTCAATCCAAAACCTCAAGTGAGCCCATACTGTGGTCCCTTTCCCTTCACTCTCTCCTCTCTATAGAGACAATAATGTTACCACGTTTTAGTATTAGACTATAAAACTTGGTCTAGTTAATGGTATACAGAATTCAAAAGTATATGAAAGGGCTTTTTAAGTAAACACATGATATTATTCAGCAAAAAAAAAGAAGAAGTAAATACATGATATTATTAATCATTTTTCGTCTCATCGATCCCTTTCAACAAATTTTCCAAATAAGTACACAAACATTCGCAACACTTGTCGCTTTGGTTAATCTCCCCTTCAGTTGGGACCATTTGGGGTGCTAGGATTACCAGAAAATGGTAGTAAAATGGAATCTCTTATATATGAAAAGAAGTGGTTGTGATGCAAGGGACCCAGAGCACTAGCAACTCCAGAGGCTGTCTGAATAAGGGTCAGGTAAAGAGCAAAGATTGCACCTAAAGTTGAGATACCCACAAGCCAGCTGCTGAAATAGTGGTGCACTAATACTGCTCTTTCTCTGGCATACCAAGTATTGAAGTAAGAATTGGTATTGTTCACAACCTTATATAAATAGGACTCATTATTATCCGGAACCACTTCCTTGCAAAGATTGTTGACAAGTTTTGCCACCTCCCTATTGCTCCCCAATGAATGGTAGAGAATCCCTTTATAATGGAGAAGCCCCACATCTTTAGCCGAATTAATGAGTCCATCAAAGAAAAACAAGTATGATGTGACATCTGGATGGCAAAACCGGTGGCATTTCTCAAATGCCATCATGTTTCGAAACAAAGTGCCTCTATGATCATCAATGTATAAAGGAGGAATTATCAGCTTCTTTCCCATATTCAACTTCCACTTCCCGAAGCTTATATCCAACGGACTCTGATGATTTTTAGCTGTGGTAATCTTAACACCAACCTCTTTTAGCTCTGATATGGAGCGCATCATGTGAGCTTGCTTACCTCGTGCATCTTTCTCCGGGAGGTTTGGGAGGATGCTAGATCGGAAAAGATCAAGAAAATGCTTTCCTTCAAACCCTTTCACTGTAGATTCATCTAAGTTTGGTTGGTTTCCTTGATTTTCTTGTGTACCCGAGTGATTTCTTTGCAAGAGAGGGCTAAAGAAGCGAAGAGCAAGCTCTTGCAATGATGGGGTTGCTTTTGTCGAACTACTGCTATTTGTAATTAACTGGAACAGTTCACACAAAACAAACAGGGGGAGCTGATTTTCAAGCATGATTAGATCACGACGCAGAGTTGGTAGCATCCACCTTTTGAGTAAGGAACGCTCCTCATCGATACCCAATTTCTGCTGTGTGAAATTTTGCTTCTGATTGAGCTCTTTGAAGAGTTCAATGATGAAGCAGCCATCTATAAGCATCATCTTAGCAAATTGGCCTTTGCTAAGTTCAACTTGATCACTGTAACAGCGTTGAGCTTTCTCTTCCAACTTTTCCATTGCTTCCATCACGGGCTCTAATTCTACTCCATGCTGCTGTTTTGGATTGAAGAGACGGTGAAAGTATCGCCATTTGAGCTCTTCCATGGCTTGTAGCCGTGGCTCTCCATGGTGGTAAGGACCTATTGAGACAATGCTGGGTTCATATGCCTTCTTCTTCACTTGACGCATGTTTGGAGGCACCTTGTAAATGCAGACACAGTTGCTCTCTCCAGGAATTTCATCATTTTTCAACTTCTCTTTCACTGAGGCACGCCAATTTAACGTGTGGATAGCATGGGGAGCGCCTGGCCTTATATCATCTGCATTAGCTATTCTTATGGCCACAGAATGAAGTTTCCTTCTGCTGCATAAGATCTTCTGCAAGAGTAGCCTAGTGAGATTGTTACTACCCATTTGAAAAATTGAAATTGAAGGAACAAATTAAATTAAAGAACAAACAAGCCAAGCTTCTTTGTGTAGAGTAGGTTGTTAGATCATCGTAATATAAAGCACAAGGTCAATGCCAGCTGTATAAGGTCAATGCCAGCTGTATAAGTCTTTTGATATATTTGAGAAATTGTAAGGGGAGAAATTACAAGGAAAAATCTTCATACAGCCCTATATAGTTTAAAATCTCAGAGTTTACTTTCTTACTTTTAAAACTATATAGTTTCATTTGTCACACTCCTAAACTATAGGATTTAGAATATAATATTTACCCTAATTTTTTAAAATTTTATTTTATAAACTTTTTTCTTGAGTACTCCACCCATTTGTTACAATGCTTTTTGATAGCTGCAACTTAATTTTGTGTAGTTTGTTTTATAAACCTTTGACTTGTCGATGGACTAAAGCATGGGAACGTGAAAAGGGCATTCTTTTCCACATTCACCTAACATAAATGTTGACCTTCGGACTGAATTTTGCGACGTTCATGTATAAAATGTCTCATTCTATGTTCACATTGCCCTACCCAGATACTTTCACATTAGCAATTAATTTGTCCCAACTATGTAAATACATTTAAGAATAGGGGCGTAGCCAGGATTTTTTACATGGGGGGGGCCGATTTTCATCGATGATGTATGGATAGTCTATAGATTTAGGTTGATACGGACCTTCTTTGAGATAAGCTCGTCGGATTTCATCTTGTTTGTTAATAAATGTTGACCTTCGGACTGAATTTTGCGACGTTCATGTATAAAATGTCTCATTCTATGTTCACATTGCCCTACCCAGATACTTTCACATTAGCAATTAATTTGTCCCAACTATGTAAATACATTTAAGAATAGGGGCGTAGCCAGAATTTTTTACATGGGGGGGCCGATTTTCATCGATGATGTATGGATAGTCTATAGATTTAGGTTGATACGGACCTTCTTTGAGATAAGCTCGTCGGATTTTATCTTGTTTGTTAATAGGAAATTTACATATTTGTTTACATGATCCTAGATCACGATCTATCTTTTCAGATTGAATTCTTGAACATTTGGAAGGGTATTCATTAGGCATTGAAGTATCAACATTTATTTCTACAGCCACAGGTGTCCTAAATTTTGAATTGCTAACATATTTTTTCTTTAAGAATGCATCAATTGTTTTTCGTTTGCTCATAATTCTTTTAGCTTTAAGAATATGACTCAAAAATTAACCTGAAAAGAACTTAAAAAATAAAAACTTAATTAGAAATTTTTACTTAATTATATGGATGTTATTCATACTCAAGAAAAAAAAAATTTCCACTATAATTTAAACAGTCAACCCATCATCATTCCTATTATTCAAATTTTCCTGTATTTTAATTTTTTTTTAATTAAGAATAACCCCTCAAACAAAAGCAAAAATTAAACATACAAGTACACAACATAAACCAAACAATTTAACAGCACCCACTGCCACATGATATCTAACTAATCAAAAATAGTTAATAAATCAAAAAAAAATTTACCTTAGAAACTTTATCTTCTTTCAAGACTCATCACAAACAACCTCCCCATGCCCATGCCTTCAACCATATATTTCTCTAAAAATCTATGAAAAATTAAAGAGCATGTGAATATTTAAGTGTAGATAGTTGAGGAAAAAAAAAAACACTAAAAAGAGATGAAGCGGAAACTGAAAACTCACCATCTGGCTACACCCCTGCTCTGAATGATTTATTTTAAGAAAGCAAGAAGAAAGAAAATAATGGTCAGTTTTTTTTTTTTTTTTTTTTTGGATCATGAGGACTGAGTTTGAGAGGAAGGCTGAGCTAAGCAGTAAAAAGAGTCTAAAGAGATGAAGGTCTAGTGCTTAAATAAGAGAAGAAAACTCACCAGGCGACCAAGTTCCAAATCTTGAAATTTGACAATAAAATATGCTGAGTTATTTGTTTTAGAAAGCAAGAAGAAAGAAAAAATTGGTCAGGATTTTTTTTTTTTTTTTTTTTAAATTGGAGGACTGATGCTGAGTTTTGAGGGCTAATAGGCAGTACCAGTGGGAAGTGAAAGTGTATCACAAAAGACAAAAAAATAAAAAAATAAAAAATAAAAATAAAGAGAATAGGGATTCTGTGGGTGGGTTTTTGAGATGGAGAAAGTGAAATTTTGTTGTTTTTGTCTTTAAATTTTGAGTATTTAAATGTAAGTGGGCCAGTTTTTTTGTTTTATTTGGAGTATAAGAGGCCTAAAATTAAACCTGGGAGAATAAAGGCCTAAAACTGAAGGTTTTTAGCTGGGAATAGAGGCCTAAAACTAAAGCTATGAGGCCTAAAACTAAAACTGTGAGAATAGAGGCCTAAAACTAAAGGCTTTTAGTTGAGAGAATAGAGGCATAAAACTAAAGATGTGAGAATAGTGGAGATATGGGGGGGCCGCATGTCTAACATTAGGGGGGCCCAATCATTTTTCTTACATACTTTAATGGATTTTTATTTTTTTTTTGTAGGGGCCATGGCCCCCCCAAGGGACAATGTGGCTCTGCCCCTGTTTAAAAATGAGAGACGGACCACCACACACTCTTAATGCGATGGTCACTTCACAAGTATAAGTACTTGTGAGGTGTTGAGGGGCAAAGACCAAGTTAAAGTCTCTAGGAGAGAGTTTCACAGTTCACACACATATACATTTAGATTATGCTAGATTATAATTTCTATCTTCTTTTTTTTTCTTTTTTTTTTTAAAAAAATTGGGAGACAGGGAAAATTGGGGCTTACTAATTACTACTATAGTTTAGCTTCCAATCCGACCTCATTGGCAACCTAGACACGACATCCATGCACCCTTTTTGGTAAGGTGTAGGATTCACCAATGAGGCCAAAAGGTTTTTTTTTTTTTTTTTTTTTTTTTTTTTTAAAGCTGAAGTTAATTTTGGGGTTCTAAATAACCAGAATAACTAGATCCACCTATATAATATATATATATATATATATATATATATATATATACACATATATAAACACACACATAGGTAGTGAACATGAATTAATGAACAATACCTACTCAGCTCTAATATTTTGTTGAAATTTTCACCCTTTTAACCTAACCAAACCGGTAATATCTATATCTATCTATATATAAAAAGAGCCAATCCTTATTCCTACAGTGTTTATCGTTTATTCAACTTGCACAGCTCATTGCCCCCAACCCTTTTTTTTCTCGTAATATCATCAGTTGAATTTTTTTTTTTTTTTATAGACATATGAACTATTAGTTACCCCTTTTATATATAATAAGTTAGTAACACAACAAATAGTCACAATATTTTCACAATTATTGAGGTGTTAATTTCATATAGGTCAAAATAAAATATTATATTAGAATCAATTACAACTAAAAATAAAGGTATTGTGGGAAAAAAAAAAAAAAAGTGATACATCAAAAACATTTTTCACAACACTTTCTATATATAAAAAGAGTGAATGGAAAAAGCTATAGTAGCTTTGCTATAGTAGTTTTCGTTTGTTCAATTTTCACTGTTTCGCTAGTGTGTGTGTGTATGTTTTTTTTTTTTTTTTTGATGTGTGAATGGGTAAAGCTATGGTAGATTTGCTATATTTTTTTTGGTTTGTCCAATTCGCATTGTTTCACATTGTAATAAAATATTAACACAACAAATTGGCACAATATTTTCACAATTGTTAAAGTGTTAATTCTTTATAGATCAAAATAAAGTAATGAAATATCATACTGGAACCAACCACAAATAAAAATCAAGGTATTGTAAAAATAAAAAAAAAAGTGCTACATCCACTATATTTTTCACAACACTTTCACAAAAAATCGGATGTGGTAAATTTTTATTGGTTCTAATTTAACCTTACCAATCAAATTACTTTTTTACCCACTAATAACAACCTTCAACAACCTACCATTTATGATTTGTTATGAAAATGTCGTGGAAATAACATTTTTTTTGTGAAAACGTTAAGACATCTTGTTGTTATTACAATATTTGCAAAACTGCTGAACTGTTAATTTTTTATAAGTCAAAATAAGATATAAAAAAATTATAAAGGTATTAAGAAAATCTTGTGCCATTCTGTTGTGTTTTTAGAAATTTTGTGTTGGTTTAGTCAACTTTGTTAAGCTAAAATTCACTATTTCATATACAATTTTCTTGGGTTGAATTTTTGTACTTTTTTTTCTTACACACCATTTTAACTAAAAACACATAGTTTTACACACACACACTTAGGATAAAGACACTTTTCATCCTTTATGTTTGGGGTAGTTTACGATTCCTCCTTAAACTTTAAAATCAAGCAATTTTTCCCTTAATATTTTGGAAAATAGCAAATATGTCATATTGTTATTTCTAAGCTAAATCTTAATTAAAGCTTATGATTCTTAAAATATTTATCGTGTAATGTCTAAAATACTTCCACTAAATTTTAACATCCCAAAAAAAAAAAATTTCACATATTTTGAGTTTTAGATGATAGTAATTCTTGAAAAGTTGGAATGATGATATAAAATGTTTTATTTGTTATCTAAAGAACATTGATTTTCTAGGTTTAAAATTTTGAAACTTATAATCTATCTAATGGAAAATTCGATGACACATGTCTTTTGTTATCTTTTTTTTTTCTTAGCAAAACTTAATTATTTATTGTTGGAAGATGATGATATTTTCGTTACCATTCTTAGAAGTTTTTAGTGAGTGGATATATTTCTTTTAGCAAATAGGTACTAAAAAACTATTATAGTAAAATAGATATTTATATGTTAAATAGCTACCCTATATAACTTTGTGATTGATTAAAATTCTTATACGAATGAGATTAACTTTTTATGACATAATTATTAAAATTCTTAAAATTAATGTCTCTTTTGATTAATGTAAACCTCTATGTACTTTAAAATCAAATAATCTATATCTTTGTTTTGTGATATAAATAAAATCTAGAATTGGTCTTAATCATTACTTTTTTTCCATGGCAAGGCACGTGTTGCCCTAACTAGGATAGTATAAATGACAGGTATGGAACATGAATTTTTTTTTTTAAAGAACAATACCTAATTAGCGGTGATATTTTGTTAAAATTTTCACCTGTTTAATCTGATCCAACTGGTAGTATTTATATAATTCATTTACTATCATCCTATTAGGTGCAACTTAGTGGTTGCAGACTTGGGACGAGTTGTAGTGTTATAATCCTAGTGTCCCACATAGATTAAATATAAGCTTAGCCATATTTTAATAAATTCCTAGGCACCTTTCCCTTGCAAGCAGGTTTTCAAGAGTGAGTTCTACCCATGAATTTGTAACATTTGGTATCAGAGCTAACCATCACCCCAAGTTGCGGCTTTGTGGTCGGATCCCGAAGGGGGCAACCTAGAGGCTTAACCATGTGTTTATAAACTCTTAGGCACCCTCCTCTTGCAAACCGGTTTTTAAATGTGAGTTCTACCCATGAGTTTGTAACATGTAGACCTAAATATCTTGAATTTGATCCCTACTAGGAGTTCCCCTGGATTATATGAGGAGTTGTGTATCCTTGGCTTACTCTCCAAGGATGGCTCCAAAGAGTCCTGCATGGCTATAAAGGGAAGTGATGGGAAAAAAGCAAGTAAAATGAAATGAATAAATACCAAATAAAATTACAGGGTCAATGCCAGATTCCAAATTTCAACTAGTCATTGCACCATTTCAAAATTTCAATCTATTCAGAAGCAACAAATTTCAAAGTTTCAATTGTAATATTTTGATATCAACCATGTTAAAATAATGCCAAAATTAAATTTCTAGACCTTCAATGTATTAGGCAATTAGAAGGCAGAAAAATCTTAGGAGGCAGTCAAGATCCTTTAGCTTGAAAATGCATTTAATAACAAAAAGCAGTTCCCTTTTTGCGCATTAATAAATGCATTATTATTAAGAAATCACTAGATTCTCAACTCACCAAAACTGATGAATGAGGAGGACAGAGAGAAAACCAGCAATACATATTATGGAAGGATGAGGCAAGAAGCACTCAGAATTTCCTTACCTCATATGCCAAAAATTGTTAGGATTTGGCTGATGTTACAGAAGTTACAAGAAAACAAGCACGTTGTTTTCTGATTGGAAAGAGAAACTAAACACGTTAGCTTCTAAATGAAAACCTCGAATCCAAGAGGGGTCCCTTGAATCCACAAGGTGATAGGGTTCTAGAATCCACCAGAGAGAAATAGACAAAGTCTGTATTTTATAAATCTAAAAAACTGAATTATCCTAAAGGTTACAATATGTTTAAATAGTAAAAGAAACCCTAGTGCGGCTATGAAAACACCTAGAAACCTTAATCCGCACTAATCATGTAATTATGTGGCAAAATATTGATTTTTGCCAAAAATCACAAAATTTAGATAGGCTTGGCAATTGAAAATAATGTCTCTAAGAGACATCCCAAAATAGATAAGACTTTATTCTAACTTTTGAAAAATTATTAAATACTCTGAGAGTACCATAAATGCATATTCCCCCCCTCTCACATGAATTATAGGTCTCACCATAAATTTAATTAGTGAGACCCACAGTTATGTGAGAGGAGGGACTATGCATTTATGGTACTCCGGAAGTATCCAATAATTACCCCTAACTTTTAAACTAAAAGTTATTAAAGAAAAACAAATATTACTATAAATAGCAAAAACACTGTTTTTGGGACCTCAATTAACGAAGAAATTTGCCTAAATTTAGGCAATGCTCAGGACGATTGCCATGAGTTTGGATTAGAATACCGTTTCCCTTCAACTTGCCAAATTTCATGAAATTCTGACACTATCATCTCGATGGCCTCTACTGGCACCTTTTTGATCTTGTGTCGTGATTTCCGGTGCCCTTGTTGCTCCAGGAAGGCATATGCTGTTTGTTCTACATCATTTGGCAAAGTAAGACCATTGCAACTGCTTTTAATGGAGAATATAGAAATTAAATGCGAGAACATAATATAAACATCATCAATGCTAAGGAATATGAGGGCAATATCATTTTTTCACCTTCAGTATGAAGAGTAAACCTTCCAAGTTGAAGAAAATCTGAGAACTTCTCAACGCATATTTAATTATTCACCTGAGAATCAACAACAGGATCAATTCTAACAAATATCATAGTTAATTCAATCAAGAACTGTTTAGTGAAAACTATGAATACTTTTTATATTTGGAAGGGGTATTGACGGGGTGAGAGTCCATGATTCTAATAGATAGCCATAAATCTCTTCTTGAAACTTGTTTGCAACAGTTGTGATATTTACACAAGCTTGCAGAAGTAGGTTGCCATTTTTTGAGATTATTTGTAACATTAATGATGGTTCAAAATTATCAAACAGAATATGTTGTGTGAAGTTTATTACTAATTAAGAAAGCAACAAAGCCAACCCGAATGCAGCATGCAACAAACTCACCATTTTTCACAAAGAGAAGTTCTTTTCGTAATTTCTGTTTTTAGATCAAATTGCAATAACAACTCTACAATCTCACATTCTTCAAATTACAATACTTTTTTAAATTATCAAGTGAAATGAATCATTTTGTCAAAAAAAAAAAATTAAAAGAAAACTAGTTCAAACGAGGTCGTATTAAGGTTTATTACTTAATATATGTTTGTTTGTTTAGACCCCTTAAAAACATATTAGTTTAACCTAATGAATTAGCCAAGTATTTTATTAGGTTAATTATGAGATCTAGATTAAACACATGCAAACATATTACATAGTGCGGAAAAGTAAAGAAGACAATAATATAATGACTCAAGAAAACCAATGAAACCAACCGTTTCAAGGTAAAAACCTAAGGAGGATTTAACCTAACTATCCTGAAGGTAAACAAATCTACTATGATAGAATGGAAGATTACAATAGATGTAAACCCTAAATCTAAAGTTACCTCATGTAGAACTTACTAACACGACCACATGCAGCTCAGACTCCACGGACTCTTCTATTTTGAATTTATTGAATACAAACTCTCACGCTTGTGATTTTGAGATCCCACTCAAAGGTTTAGCAACATAAAGTCTCCAATTTGTGACTCCAAGACCACCCTTGAAGGTTTAAATCATTAGCTATGTATGATCTTGATGCAGCAACTTTAGATCTACCAATTCTAATAGTATGAGAATGATTTCTGGTAGTGACTTTAAACGAAAAAAGGCACAACACCTTTTAAATCTCACAAGAGCACCTCCAAAGTTATAAAAAAACGTGTCTTAGGGTTTCCTTTAAATACTATGTGAAATAGATCTGAAACCCTAATCACTTCATGGGCTTAACATGCTAATGGGCTTTAATTAAATTCTGTAGAACCTGTGTTTAGATCGTTCGAACCTAGTATGTTTTGAATTCTTGAACCTGTAGCTTCATTTTTCTTGTATTCTGACTTGCAGCACTTTGAGTATTGTCTAATAAACCCTATAGAACCTAAGATCTATTTTTAGACAAGTTTGTGCTCATAGTTTTCCAATTGTTCTAAATTTTTAGAATTTAACAATGTGTGTATGTGTATATATAACCCATGTATCAGTCAATTCAGTAAAAATATTGGTTTCAAATTTGCAGATCCGATGGTAGCACCGCACTGATGTTGGAGAAGGATTCTCCATTCGATTGCCGAGGTCGGCTCAATCAGTCAATGCCAGAGTCAAGTTAGTTGGGTCAGCGCTGGTCGGTTAGTTCGGCTCTAGTCAATTTCTACACAATCCTAGTAAATATGATCTATATTTTATTATCCTAACCAAATAGAATCTTTAGTTTAAAATTTTCTTTGATGCCTTTCTTTTCTTGGAAAATGTGAATTCTAACCGGTCAACCATTATCACATTCATCATTTTCTTGGTCAAGCTCCTCATTTGCCAAATGATTTCATAATTGCTATCAAAATTTCACCATTTAGCTTTGTTGCTTATGTTGTAGTTGTGTTGTCTTCATGGTTACTAGTCAACCTTCATCACATTCATCATAACTAGTAAGGATTATGTTGATGAGGCTTGAATGCCCTTGTTAAGGAAAAATCGAACGTATTTCACTATATTGAAAATGAGCAAAAAGTAAATAAATAAATATTTTTTTAACTAAATATTGTGCAATTTCAAAAAAAAAAATCATAAAAAATTTATTTTTTAAAAGCTAACAAGTTACAATTAAAAAAAAATTCAATTTTAATCGATGCAATTTATTTTCATTTTTGAGATACAAACGCACATACACAATAGAAAGAGAATGAAATTCTAACATAAAGATATATTATAAACACTGCTCAAAAGTCATGATAACTTTTTAAAGAAGATGAAATAAATTATACTTCAAACAATACACTCTCTCACTTTAATACTTAGTTACAATGAAACTTGAAACTCAAAAAGCCCATATTGATTCGAGTAGAAAATAATACTCCTTGTGAACTTGATCTCAAATGTCAAGAAATTAATGAATAATTTTAAAGATACACACCATTAACAGACCTAATTTTATAACTTGTTAACTCCTACAGCAGCGTGTTTTTGACACTTCTGGCCCATATGTACCTATTATTTTTCGTTAACTCACAATAATAAGAGTCAACCAATTATAAAACCAGGTGTAAGAATAATTATTCCGTATAGTAAGAACTGACATGTACTGGAATGATTGCCCAACTGTCAAGACCATAGAATGCCAACTCAAAAGTCATTACACACTCTACAAAGTTCTTACCGTTTTTCTTTTATGAAAACCAAGGTTCTTACACTTTTAACACCGAAAAATGCTAGAACCATCTTAAGCGAGACCCCAAAAAAAAAAAAAAAAGATCAAACTGAAGCAAACAATAAGAAATGGATGTGCTGAAGCTCGACACCAAATGGGTCTCCACCATAGCCAGCATATGGATCCAATGCACAAGCGGCTCTCTCTACACCTTCTCCATCTACTCCTCAGTTCTAAAATCAACCCAAGCCTACGACCAATCCACGCTCGACACCGTGTCTGTCTTCAAAGACATAGGCGCCAACGCCGGCGTCTTCTCCGGCCTCCTCTACTCCTCCGCCACAGCAGCTAATCACCGCCGCCGTACTGGGCCGTGGCTGGTCCACCTGGCAGGCGCGGTTCAAAGTTTTTTGGGTTATTTCCTGATGTGGGCCTCCGTTGTTGGGCTGATTCCTCGGCCTCCCATGGCGGCCATGTGCTTGTTCATGTTGGTGGCGGCTCACGCGCAGAGCTTCTTCAACACTGCTAATGTGGTCACTGGGGTTAGGAACTTTCCTAATTATAGTGGCACTATTGTTGGCATTATGAAGGTACATCATTAAACTTTTGAATTATTTTTTGTTGGCTTTTCATTGGTTCTCGTATGAGTCTCAATTTGTTACTTGACAGATGTAAAATATTTTGTAAAAATTGTTAGAACTTTATACTTATTGTTAAATTTTTAATGTCAAGCTTTTTAATATTTTGCATGGTGTAAGTTTTACCCTTTTTGTGATGAATGATCAATGATTATATCATATGTACTAGGAAGACACTTCGTACCCGTGTCATGTCCGTCGTTTCATGCTATAATTTTTAAAAATTGTTCATGTCGTACCTGTGCCCATACATGTGTCCATGTTTCTTAGCATGTGTATGTCAGTATGTGTCAATGCGGTAGGCAATTTAGTTTGTAGAAAAAAAAAATGTATCAAAAGCAACGTTTATATTCATTGATATAAGACTTACTCTTTTTCTTACGAGATTTGAATTTTTAGGCAATTATGGTAATGCTCCTTCCCATTTTGTTAGAAAATTCAATTTTTTTAAGAGGCATCTTAATTTATTGTCATGGATTTCAAAAGTACTTAAATAAACATAACAGAAAAGAAATATCAACTTTTCAAATGAAGTAGATTGTAAATTGAGAGAGTTATTAATATTCTGTCTATTGACTTTTCAAAAATATCATCTTTTAGTACATCTGGAAATGCAATAGAAGACCAATTAAACGAGAGCCAGACAGAGGAAGTAGTTTTTTTAGCTTAATTATTTGGTGTTACTTGAAAAATATTGCAATGAAAATATGTGGGGGTTTTGCTGCCAACTGACTTACCTGTCTTCTGCATTCAGACCAACTTCCAATTCTGAAACAGCATCACTGATGATAGGGAGGGGTTTACTTTTCATCATTTATTGTTTCTACTTTCTACAAGTGCTTTTATAGTATTTTATCCAATGATTAGTTAAGAGGAATGCTTAGGGTAGTGGAAGCTTTACTAACAAAAAACTTACCAACTGACATGCTTGCTAAGTTGCCAATAAGCCGTGCAAATCATACAGGCCACCGATTTGAGATATGGAATGCATAAATGCTCTGTACCACACTCTAGAAGCGATAATCCCACATCTCAAATGAGTGGTAAGTCCCTATGAATTTAATTAGTGGAATCCACTATTACATGAAAGGAGGGAGAAAATACTTGACAAGTTCAAGTTTATAATCAAATGGTATTAATGTTTGTTGCTTCACATCACTCATCTCCTAACCCTTTTTGAGATCTAAGCTTGTGAAAAGCAGTTCACCTTCCTAACAGGTCTTATGTCATAATCTTACGCCATTGTTACTGTTTGAGTTTGAATTTACTTTCTGATTGGATTGTTAGGAGCAAGGACTTAAGTTTGGATATTGAAAATAATTCTTATCTATTGCTAGGGTTTTCTTGGTTTAAGTGGAGCAATTTTAATTCAAGTATATGAGA
This sequence comes from Quercus ilex subsp. ballota, assembly GCA_032727855.1. Taxonomy (NCBI): domain Eukaryota; kingdom Viridiplantae; phylum Streptophyta; class Magnoliopsida; order Fagales; family Fagaceae; genus Quercus; species Quercus ilex. The sequence goes on along the minus strand of CM064917.1, from coordinate 14,388,867 downwards.
CAATATTCACCAACAAGCCTACATCCTATCTTCTGATGCTGGCACTGTTGCCTACTATTAATACTTTGTTGCTCATGTGGTTTGTGAGAATCAACAACACCAATGAAGGAGATGAAAAGAAACACTTAGATTCTTTCTCATTGATTGCACTGGTCATTGCTGCTTATCTTATGGCCATTATAATATTAGAGCACATTTTTTTATTTCAATTTGCAATACGTGTCATCACATTTGTGCTGCTCGTGCTGCTGCTTGCCTCACCTCTTTGCATAGCAATTAGAGCCCATCAAAGAGATTCTGATAGGATTTCACAAACTCTCGTTATTGAGAGGGACCAACTAACGGATGATCCCAACCAACTGGTTGCTGAGAAGATATATGCAAGACAAGATTCTGCTGGGTATCGCTATTTGCCCAGCAGTACTGATCAAGAGATGGATAATAATGATAGAAGGACTTTACAGGCAGAACAAAATCTCAATCTGTTGCAAGCTATGCGCACTGTAGACTTCTGGATTTTATTTGTTGCCGTGGCTTGTGGTATGGGCTCAGGACTTGCTGCAGTGAATAACATCAGCCAGATAGGAGGATCTCTTGGATACACCACCTTTGAGACAGGTACTTTGGTTTCTTTGTGGAGCATTTGGAATTTTCTTGGCCGTTTTGGAGCTGGCTACGTATCAGATTATTTTTTGCACTCAAGAGGATGTGCAAGGCCATTGTTCATGGTCATCACTCTAGCAATCATGAGCATTGGTTATTTGGTGATTGCTTCTGGTTTGCCCGGTGCTTTATATGCTGGTTCAGTATTGGTGGGTGTTTGTTATGGTTCTCAATGGTCACTAATGCCCACTATCACTTCTGAGATATTTGGCGTGGTTCATATGGGTACCATATTCAATACAATTACCATAGCAAGTCCTGTTGGATCTTATATATTTTCTGTGAGAGTTGTTGGTTATATATATGACAAAGAAGGATCAGCAGCTGGCAAAACATGCACTGGAACTCAATGCTTCATGTTATCTTTTCTTATCATGGCATCTGCTACTCTTTTGGGGTCTCTTGCTGCCTTGGGGTTGTACTTTCGGACAAAAAGTTTCTATAATCAGGTTATACTCAGAAGACTAATGCATTCTTTGAGGGGATAAAGTGTTGAGGATTGTAAAATACTTTGAAGGAGTCAAGTGCTTCTGTTCAGTGAGTAAAAGAGGTAAATTATAAATGCCAAAGTGCTCTCTCTTTCTTTCTAGTTGCTTCTTGTAACATAACATGTTCACTGTTGTATTCTCTACATGTTAATATGTGTGTAAGAGCTTGCTTGGCCTTTCTAGGGAGAAGAGGGAGTCAACTCCGTCATTTTTATCTTTTTTTTTTTTTTTGGAGGTTACACACACACACACACCCGTTGGGTCTTGAACTCACTACCTCACCTTCCATCCCATTATTACCCCAAGTAACCCTTTCTCATTTCTATTATATGCCTCCAGTTTCAATCCGTGACTTCTTTGGTTTCTTCTCCTCTTTTGCTTCCATTGAAGTATTAAGTGTTCATCATGTCCCATTAAGTTGGAAGTCCTTTCATTCCCCCTTGTGTCATAAGAATGTTTCCCCACCAGACAGTTGTTTTGGGTTATGAATCTGGTGTAATTTACTTTGTGTTTGTCCCACAAATTTTATTGTTTTTTCCCTCTCATTAGATGCTTTTTTTAGTGATTTTTTTTTTGTTTCAATAACTTTCATTGTTTATGAAGAATTTAAAAAAGAAAAAGAAACCATGTGCTTGGAATATCACACAGTTTAGATCTGATTAATCACTTGAAAAGTAGTGGGCAATTGGTTTTTGACTGATGAAATTCTCAGCTGATTCATCAGTCGAAAAAAGGTTCAAGAGCCCTTCACCCAAAATATTCTGTTTGAACAATGGGTTTTGATGATACAGTGATTACGTGGTTGACTTAGTAATGGAGTACCTATTTGACACAAAGATTAATGTAGGTGGCATTGGCCTAAGGTCCCTGATATTTAAGTTAGTGATCTTACCAGAGAAATCACTCTTTTTAGCATACAGATTGCTCATACTTGACTCTAGTTGTGAGGCATGAATGTATGGTTAGTTGGTTTTCCTTTGCTAGATCCTTGTGCATGATTTTCTAAAAGCAACAGATTCTTCTGGTAATTATGTGATTGCATCATCCTCTCTGCCCATCTATTGTTTAGGTTCAGCCAGAGGTGACATGCTGGAGCTGGACTATATTGTTGAGAAAAATTGAAGAATGTCAAGAAGACAAAATTGAAAATTGTAAATATGAAGGATTTCAAATAATTAATGATTGTTATATCTCTGTTTGTGCTTATGCATATACCTACATATTTGTGTACACACAATACACATTATTGAGAGAGAGTTTGTTCCTGCTCAGAAACAGGTTATTTAACACATGCGACCTCCAGATGTCGTCTTGTTAAACGATTATGTATCATATTTGTGAATTTATGTTTTTGAACATTAATTTCTAGGTTTATCGGTTGCCAATGAGCTCTAGCTTAATTAGCAATTCCTCCTCTTGCAAGTGCTAGCTAGGGAGGGTGAGATCGTGGATTCAAGAGCCACTGGATGTGCATGTAACTTACCTATCAAAAAAAAATCTAGATTTATTGGTTAGGGTGAGGCTTCCTTCTTAGGAGCATAGGACTGGACACGGGACTGACATGTGTCCATTATAAGACATGTTTAAGTGTCGTGTCCCCTCCAATGCTCAAATCCGCTAGAGGGAAGCCAAACCCTATTGGTTATCTTAATTTGTGTTTGTATGTTTATGAATGAACCAGAGGTGTTAAGCTAGTGCATAAACTTTAAACTCAATACATAAAGGACACTCTTTTACATCTACAAAGAGGTGTGATAACAAAGAGTTGAAAAGTTTATACTGCAATTGTCAGCAAGGAGACAATTGTCATAGGTTGAAGTGTCCTATGTGAAGGAGTTGGGGGATATTGTGTTGGACTGTCCTATGCGGAGGAGTTGGAAGATATTGTGTTGTTTGGCCTTAAAATTTTTCGTTCCTAAATTATTGAAAAGTTAAACTATTAGAGAAAAAAAAACACTCTTTACAATGTTTAAGGATGAAAAAAAGAGCTTTTTAAAGTTGAAGAACGAAAAACAAATTTTTGATAAAGTTTAAAAGCAAAAATAGTATTTTACCCATATTTTCATGGAAACAACATGAGGATAAACTTACACATAAACATAAACGTGTTTTTTGCACGAAGTAAATTGAATAATTGTTTTATTATGTTCATTCCATATGTGTGCACATTTTTGTTTTACTCTATATAACTAATAAAGAAAGTATTGATAAGTTTTAGAGAAATGATATGTCTACAATATTTTTACAACAATTTTACAACAAATCCTAAGTGGTAAGTTGTTACTGGTTGTTATTGTTGGGGTAAAAAAGTAATCTTAGTGTTAGTTTCAAATATGAACCAATAATAACTAACCACCTGTGATTTGTTGTAAAAATGTTGTAAAATTGTTGTAGACGTAGCATCTCTCAAAGTTTTATGCTAGAATCAAAATTTGGGTAAAACAAAATATTTTTTGATATCTAATATGTAAAGAAAAAAATTCTACAGAGATGGAAAATAAAATGAAATACGATAAGATTATACATATTTTTCTAAATCCATGTAAACAAAAAATATATTGAGATCATATAATCATCGGCATCAAGATAAAATGAATAATGCTGGGAATCCATCTAATGTCAAATAGGATTCTCCAAGAATGAGGAAGCAAGAAAATATTTGAAAAAAAAAATAATGAGAAAAGAACAACAATGAGAGAGAGAGAGAGAGAGAGAGAGAGTAGTCCATCAGAGAGAATGACAATTAAGCCAAAAATAGGTAGTTGGCATTTATTCAATAATTTTGGCACAACTATGGTGTTTTCTACTGGGGGAGCCCAACTATTTTCTTCGTACTCACTTTTAATTATAGAAAATTCTAATTATTCCCAAAAATTTATAAGCTTCTTAAGTTTCTCAAAGGAACTTGGATCCATTGTTGGATACTTAAGTGTTCAAAATAAAAATAACTCCCTCTGGCTCGTGCATTTCGCTTTGTGGGGGGTGCTTCACAGATGATTATAATAAATGTAGATCCAAACAGCTTCATTATTTTCCAGAAATCAAGAAAAACCTTAAGATACTATTCAGAAGTGTGAAGTCAGTCAATAATCATTTTTATAGTGCCAAAGTCACCGTTTTGGTTACTTAATCAGGAAAATTGCAGTATAAACATATATTCATATCTATATTTTTCTAATACATTCCATAATTCTTAAGCCATAAAATTCTATATTTATATATTTCATATACTAGTTTTTCAAAAAATATATATATCAAAATAAGCTTTTACATCCTGAGAAAGATTATTTTTAAAAAAATGAGACATTTTGTCAAAGCGTTAAAGTCTAGCTTGAAAATAAGATTAATGATAAGAATCTATATGAATATATAAGTGTCAATAATCCGTCATTTGACATGTTTGAGGGCTTTAGTGCTTGCCATGAGGCAGGTTTGTTAAATTGCTCTAAACCATGTGGACTTGTAATTTCACATGGCAAGTCACATTTTGTACACCTTATGTGGTTTGTTTTACCTGTTCATCTCTTTCTCGCTCATTTTGAGCTATTTTTTTATTATATTTTAATTGGAAGAAAATATTATAAGAAATGATGTTCAAATTATAATACAAAAAACTCAAACATTTTTTTTGTAACATCAAAATAATAAAGTTTTTTTTTTTTTTTTTTTGAGAAACCAAAATAATAAAGTATTGACTTGCAAGTAATTATTTTTTTATTTTTAATAATTATTCAAAGAAATAAAATATAAAGTAAACTTATTTATAAACAAAAACATAAATATGTAATCTTTTATGTGCTTAGATGTGCACCTTTTTGAATTACTCTACACATAAATTAGCAGCATATTAAGTAGTAAGAGAGCTATAGTACCGTGATGAAACTTATGTTACTCTGATCACATTCGTTTTCACCTTTTCCTTCTAATGATGGATCCGTCACATTCATTATCATTTTTTCTTCCTAACGAGGAAGATCAACATTCTTCAAACATCTAACTATTCCTCTACATGTATGTAGTCTCTTGTTCTACACACATCATATTATTGGACGAAAAAATTTCTTGAGGTAGTCCTAAAATGCAAGCCAACCCCTTAAAGTCCATTATCACTTCAAATTATAAGCTTGTTGTTTTTTTTTTTTTGAAGAGTATAAGCTTGTTGTTTTAAAATAAGTAGTAATAATTTTAGCATTTTTCCTTCAGTTATATATATTGTTTCTATATATACTGCTATATTAATCCAATAGTTAACATTTGTTACATTTGACTATTTGAGTTCTCCTTGGCTTTGTCTTCTTGATCAGCTGAGCAACTTCATATCACAACATAAATATATAGCATCGCTTTTCTTTTCTCTTTTTTTTTTTTTTTTTTAATTTTTATAGTAAATAAAACCACTTGTATTTTTAATATTTAAATTAGAAATAAATCTTACCCAACAAATTAGAAATACATATAGATTAATATTAAAAAAAATTAATCAACAATCAAATTTATTTCGAGTTTTAAATGTCTTAACACAAACTACATTTCGAATCAAATTCGTATGTTCTTAAATCCGACCAATGGACATCCTAGACTTGGGATGTCGGGATTTTCCTTTTTTTTTTAGACAAAAGTTGGAATCTTCTTTTTATTCTACAATTGATGATCTGTGCATCACCATTACACGGGTCACTAGTTTTCTATGTAGCCACACGTTACCTATCTATATATTACTAAAAGCTGAAGCGTAGTATTTAATGTTGCTACGCTCCCGTTGAGCCACATCAGCAGCCATGTCATCATGTTTTTTCTTTTCAATTTTTCATATAATTTTTTAACATTTAAAGTGAATTAATAACTCCATTATATTAAAATCAAAATATCATATTAATCTTATTTTTAATTATTCTTATTTATTATTATACTTTCTTCTTTCTTCAACTTTTCTCATTCCATTTTAACTTTTCATATCCCCACTACTCTCTAACTTAATATCACTATTCCCCTACCCCTTTATCTTCTTTTATTTTTGACTCTTCTTATTCTTAACCTCTTGCTATAAATTTGTTGTTCTCTCAATCATTTCATGCATAATTTTTTGTTTTTCCACACACAAAAAGTTCTCTCTCTCTCTCTCTCTCTCTCTCTCTCTCTCTCTCTCTCTCTCTCTCTCTCAGTTGTTGGTGTATTTTTTAAATTTGAACTTTTGTACTCTTTACAATTCTACTTTGAATTGATATGATTTAATTTTGTGTTTTCTGCTGTTATCTTTTGATTGTAAAATATTATCTTACTGTAATACAAAAATAGTATATAATCATCATTTCAAGGAAGACATGCATTTTCGATTATTGGTTCAAAACATGATAGGTAATTGTTTTCATCATTGTCATAAATCAGGTTGACCCCAAACTTCTTCACTTGGAAACCACTGCTTATTATGTATTATTGAATACTCCATTTCATCTCTGGCTTCCAATAGAATGCAACCACAGATATTCCTAACATGGTATTACACGACAATTCTTTTGTCGATATTGCCATGTGATTTTCTTGGTATAATTTTTTAATTCATAGATTATAGTGAATCCATTCATATCACGAAAGCTTCTTGCAAATATCGCACATAAAGACCATCCTCGAATCTTTTGCTTTGCTAGCATGGGCACAACAAAATATAAAATTGATCCCTTACTCTTGTACTCAAGCAAGTTTGGAAGCTCACCCAAAGGAAGGAAAACACTAAAACTGTCGTTTGCAATCAATTCCTAATAAATTAAATCATGAGCAACAAATTATTATCCAAATTGAAAGTTTAAAACCCACAATCAAATTAGGAGAGAGAGATAGTGGAGATAGAGAGTCATTATCTCTTTCATTTTATTTTATTTAACATTTAAATTCAGCAACATCCTTCATAATCCATATCATTAAATTATTTATATTTTGTCTCTTTTAAAAAAAAAATTAAACATATAATATTTTACTTGAATTCAAATAAATAAAAATTGTTCTTATAAAGTCTTCCCATGAAATCTTACAATGGAAAAATGAAAATGCAAAACAAATACCAATTTAGAAACACTAAATTAAAAAAAAAATAATAATAGAATATCAAACCAAACATAACTGAAAAAACTAATAGTGATGGCTATACTAATTTAATGGCAGCAAAATGGAATGAAAAAAAAAAAAAAAACATTACAATGCATATTTAGTACATTAGAATTATTATCAAATTTGGGAAAACAATAGGATGCCAACGAATAAACAAAAAGAGAGAGATTTATAGGTAATAAAGTGTAGAGAGAGAAAGAAAAATAAAAGAAATTAAACGTCAATTTGTAACTGTTATTTAGAAAATAAAGAGGCCGACGAGTACATGATGGGAGGAGTTAAAAAAAAAAATAGAGATGACCTTACGGTGGACATTAAAAACTTTATAGTATAATAAAATCAATTGTAGCATTTATTTTATGTTATTATCCTTTTTCTTTCCAAATTTTCCTATAATTTTTTTAATGTTTAAAGTGAATTAAAAAATCTATTATATTACAATCAAAATATCATATTTTTCTTTTTTTAAACTATTCTTCTTATTATTAAATTCTCAACTTATTTTTACACTTTCTCATTCCTTTTACTTTTTCATCTCTCCACTACTCTCTACCTTAATATCACTATTCATCTTGCCATTTATCTACATTTATTTTGCCTTTTTTTTATTCCCTCTCCCATTCTATGCATAATTCATTTTATTTGTGTTTCAAGTTGTTATCTTTTTTTGTATTCTTCAGAATAATTTGGTGTTTATTGATATACATTTCATTTTTACTATTTTTTCTTTTCATCTTATTTTATTCAAAATTTAAATTCAGCCATATCCTTCATATTATTAAATTATTTACATTTTCTATCATTTTTTTATTTTAAAAAATTAAACATAAAATATTTTACTTAAATTCAAATAAATAAAAATTGTTCTCATAAAGTCTTCCCATGAAATGCTACAATGCATCAATAGAAGAATGGAATACAAAACACATGCTATTTTAGAAACACTAAATTTATAATAATAATAATAACAACAACAATAGAATATCATACCAAACATATCATAAACAAACTAATAGTTATGGATACACTAAGTTAATGGCAGTAAATTGGAATGAAAAAAATAAAATAAAAATAAACGCTACAATGCATATTTAGTACATTAGAATTATCATTAAGAAATCAAACGTCAATTAGTAACCGTTTCTTGGAAAACAAAGAGCTTGATAGAAGGAGTAAAAAATTAATTAAAGATGATCATACGAATGTCAATAAAATCAATTGTTACATTCACTTAATTAAATCATATAATTAAATACAATTATACAAAATTTAAATTTAAAACTAATCAAACTCTAATATGGAAAACCATATTTCTTATCAAAACTAAAAAGAAGATATTCTTCAATAATAATAGAATTATATAAAAAATAAAGATGGAAATTTTCAAATCCCATTTTTGACATTTCATTTAACATTATTTAGGCAACATTAAGACAAGATATAAGAATTTTAGTTTTTAACTTCCATAGAATCAAATGTTTCCCACATTATTTCAGCCTTATGGAAAATAGGGTTTACATGTAGCATGCAAAATGTGTATAATTGACTTAGAGATGTACAAATTAGTCAACCAACTATGGTAGAATTAAAGTTTCAAAATTTAAATAAAACAATTCTACAATAATAAAAAATTATTTTGTGATGAACATGATTATGAAATGCATTTCTCTTCATTAAGTTAGTTCAAATTACAAAATAATGATAACAATGAGACCTCCCTTAAAAAAATAATCACGCGCAACGCGCGGGTCCGCGACTAGTTTTTATAATATTCAACAATATTTTGTTAACGGACCCTCTAAAATAATTCATTTAGCTTTAAAAAATACTATTAGAAATTTTTTATGGTAAAAAAAAAAAAAAAAACTATTTTTTTAATAGGTGTAGGGACTAGATTAGAGCACTTCTTCCTTTGGATGAGTGGACTCCGGCCCAACTAACCCAATACGATAAATTTACAGAGAATGAGTTTAAGAACTAGGCCTTAGTGAGGGTTACAACAGCCAGACATGGTTGTGAGTAGATTGAATAACAAGGACGTGGACTAAGGTGTGAAATTCTATCCTCGGCCTTCATCTGAAGAGCTTGTTGTTCTTATTATTTCTTCAGTGCTTGGTTACAAAGATTTCAAAGATTATACAAATTGCTACAGTTTTCTCTGTTTTTCCTTCCTGCCCTTTTTTCTGGAGGATTCCTTACATTATATATCTCATTTTAGTTAATCTTAGCCCTCCATTTGTTGATCATATAGGTCACTACTTAAGTGCTTGTCCCATCAGTCGCCTTCCCAAACCTTCTGTGAGTTGCAGCAACTAAGATAGTACTGTTCAAGAGTCATTTCCTCATTAATACGGTCAGAACGTTAGTTGTGGGCATTTAATGCGGAGGTGACAGTTTCTCTTTGAATTGCTCCTCTACCATACTCCCATAGCTGACCCATGGTACTTGTGCTTTTTCTTGGGATGCTTTGGGAGGCTGCCTTTGATGGCGTACCGCTCTTCCCTTCTATGATCTCGGTTGGCCGAGAACAGGATTGTCCTCGGCGATATTTCTTGGCAATTTAGACTTTCTTCGTTTGTCCTCGAACATTTCTTCCTCCTCGGCGTGGGGCTTGGACTTAGTATAAAATGGACCGGGATTGCCAAATTCTCTAACCCTACAATAAATTTTTTATATTTCTCTTAAAAGTGAAATTAATATTCTTCTAAAATAGTTATAAAAAAATTACTCTTCTAAAATACTTCTTAACAAATGTCATAAAGATATAATCGATAATTATGTATAATATAATTTGCCTCACTCTTACCTGACATTTTCACTCTTTTTGTTTGTTCCTTTAAAATAATAATAATAATAATAATAATTAAATAAAGAATTTTAGGCTACACTAAAAAAAAAAAAAAAAAAAAAAACCCGGGGACACAGTTTTAACTTTTAAGCCCACAAAACATGGATGTCTCTTTTCTAACATTTATGTCAAGCATGTGATTTTAACCCAAAAAAAAAAAATGTCAAGCATGTGATGTCTCTTTTCTTTATCTAGAAGGGCTCTAGTTTTAGTAAAACTAATATTTCCATTCATAGCTTTGTTAGTTTGTCATATTATTGGTATGGCAGTCATTGCCGGACCCCTCTCTTTTCAGCTTCTTTTTCCTTTTATGTTAATGCAAGTGGGTTTTCGTTCATAGTTGAATTTTGGTCAAGTTTTTAGGCTTGTCCTTTAGCGTAGGTTGAAAACGCTGAGCCCATAAAAGGGAAATCAATGTAAGCACAGAACCATTGAACCAACCAAGATCTCTGCAAGTTGTTCATTTGGGAAAACCAGTGGTTTTCTTCTCAACTACTACCATTATTTTAAATACTTGGAATAAAAAATTCGTGAAAGTCAACTATGTAAACCGTTCTAGTTTCTGTCTCTATCCTTTACCTTTTTTATTCTTTTTTTGGATCATGCTATTGCATAAATCTTTTAATATAAAAGGTTTTTTTTTTTTTTTTTAATGCATCAATTTGAAAAGAAATTTGTTAAAAAAAATTTCTTCTGGAAGCTGCAGTTAACCCAGAGAGAGAGAGAGAGAGTTGAAAATTATTGTGGATGCTGAGAGAGATTAGTTGGAAATGGTATGTAAAATATGTTTGAGAGAGAGAATTGAAAATGAATTCCCCCACAAAGTCAAAGATAGGATGTGTAGATGGGCCAATAGTTAACTGAAAGATACAGAGAAGTTGGTAATGGGCAGCATGTTCAAGAGCCAGCAAACCTTCTCTTTGTATATAATCTGCCATTAATTTTTGGAAGTTAGTCATGTTCTACTGCTGCTTTAGACTCTCGAGCAGATTCAAGGGAGGGATGTTATAGTAGAATATCTGCTTTTTGTCTATTTGTTTGCTGAGATGGGTCGCCTTCTTGCTAGTACCCTCCTATTTTGTAGCTTGCTGCTGCTTTTTGATGCTTCCTTTTCACATCCCTTATGCATTGATTCAAGTGAGTTTAATTTCCTTTCATACTTTTCCCCCTCTTTGTTTTCTGCAGTTAAATTTTGCAGATTTTTTTTTTTTTTTTTTTAATTTCAGTGCCTTATGTTTAAGAATCCATTTCAATTCTGAACTGACTTGTCATTTCTACTGATTTAATTGGTGTAGCGGCACCCTTAAGCCTGAACACCACACTGAAGTTTTGTTCTTACAATGCAAGCTCATGCTGCAACTCCACGGAGGATTTACAATTACAGAAGCAATTCGAAGCAATGAATATCTCTGATTCTAGATGTGCTTCTGTTATGAAATCAATACTTTGTGCGGTAAGAAGTTCCTAAATTTTATTTTATTTTATTTTTAAAAACATTTCCAAGTTTCAGATTTTAGGTAGGTAGAGCAGGATGTATTTGTTTCCGTTTCAATGCTAATTTATAGGTTGTTTTTGATGAATAGATGTTGTCAACTTGACATTTATAAGAACTGTCCTTTAATCTCCTCCAGTTGCTGCATGTGTAATACATATTTGATTTTTGCATTCGTAAGGAAATGGTTTTCAATTTAGCTACCTTTTATGAAGCTCTTGCTGAAGTTTGAGTTAAATATTAGCATTTCTTTTAGGCAAATAAGCTCGTAAACATACTAAATGATTGAATCTTCTCTTTGTTATTGTATGTGCCATTTTTCAAATGTTCTAAATAAAGATGTATGAATTATGATGTGTTTCAATTCTTTGTTATCACGGTGCATAGAGATGCGATCCATTTTCGGCTGAGCTATTTACAATTGGTTCTACACCCCGGCCAGTTCCTATACTTTGCAACTCCACTATTTCAGCAAATTCGTCCCAATCTAGCCAAGCAGCGAATAACTTCTGCTCTAATGTATGGGATACATGCCAAAATGTGTCTTTCATGAAGTCTCCCTTTGCCCCTTCACTAAAAGGTCAAGCTGGATTACCAGTCAATTCCAATTTTAGCAAACTGACTGACTTCTGGCAGTCTAAAACTGATTTCTGTAATGCATTTGGTGGAGCTTCCAGTACTGCATCAGTATGTTTTGATGGTCAACCTGTTACGCTAAATAACACTGAAATTCCTAGCCCCCCACTTGGCTTGTGTCTTGAGAAGATAGGGAATGGATCTTACCTCAGTATGGCTGCTCATCCTGATGGGTCAAACCGTGCATTTTTTGCTAGCCAACAAGGAAAGATATGGTTAGCAACTATTCCTGATCATGGATCGGGAGGATCATTAGGGCTTGATGACTCCAATCCTTTTGTAGATCTAACTGATGAAGTATATTTTGATACTCAATTTGGTATGATGGGTATTGCATTTCATCCAAACTTTGCACAAAATGGGCGATTCTTTGCTTCGTTTAATTGTGATAAGGCTAAGTGGTCCGGATGTACTGGAAGATGTTCATGTAACTCAGATGTCAATTGTGATCCTTCAAAGCTAGGAACTGATAATGGTGCCCAGCCATGCCAGTATCAAAGTGTTGTTGCAGAGTATACTGCTAATGATACCGCATCCCAGCCTTCTTTGGTACAAATCTCTAAACACTGAATTTTTTCAATTTTTATTTAACTCAAATGATTAGAAATGACTTCATCTTTTTCCCAGGCAACAAGTGCCAAGCCAACAGAAGTGAGAAGGATATTTACTATGGGCCTTCCATTTACATCACATCACGGAGGGCAGATACTCTTTGGACCTGCAGATGGGTATTTATACTTCATGATGGGAGATGGCGGTGGTACAGGCGATCCTTACAATTTTTCCCAAAACAAGAAATCATTGCTTGGCAAGATTATGAGGCTTGATGTTGATAACGTACCAAGTGAGTATCAGCAGAGAATGTTGGCGCATATAGTTTTATTTATTTATTATTATTATTTATTTAAATTTCTGTTACTTATCCAATCTGCTGCCTTCTTCATATCTTCCTACCTGTGAATGGGTACTTATCTCACATCTCTGTAAGTACTCTTTTTGTTCAAAGCATCACTTCACTGCCTACCTTGCTTGCTCTCTCCAATTTTTACTAGGAACTAAAAGGACTATGTGAAAGATCTGTCCTCTCTAGTGACTCTGTGTTGATCAATCAGAAAAAAGGGGAAAAGTAGAAGAAAAAAAATTGAAATTCTGAAACCATGATTATAAATATAATTGTCCTAGACATGATATTTTCTCAATGGAGGAGTGTAAATAGGAGCTGTTTCACTTGCATAGTTTAAGTGGTACTTTGCATTTTTTTTTTCTCACTCTTGTCCATTGCACTGTCTTTTCAGGTGCTGCAGAAATCGCTAAACTCAATCTGTGGGGAAACTATTCTATCCCCAAAGATAATCCTTATGAGGAAGATACAGGCTTGCAGCCTGAAATATGGGCTTATGGATTAAGAAATCCTTGGCGCTGTAGTTTTGATTCTGAAAGGCCTTCCTACTTTATGTGTGCTGATGTTGGGCAGGTTTGAGATATTTCTCTTTCAAGTTTAAATAGTATCTGACTGGCCATTATTATGCTACCATTATTCAACATATATATAACAGAGATACAATTTTATGAAGCATCTGGTAGGATTTCCTCACAAAAATATGACTGTGACCAGCCTTTTTTGAAAAATGCCCTTGATTACTTAATTCCACTTTCTTGCTTGCATCAAGTACATCTCACACTGCCACAGATTAATATTTAGGTCTCTTTTACCAATGGTTTCATATGAATTTACAAAGATGTCAGAAAGTTGATGTCTTTTTTTCATTCTCTATTGTGCATTCGAGGTAGAATTTGAAGTGAGTCCATTGTGTTTCTAGAATAAGGACATTTCAATTTCAGCAATTGCTTCATTTTCTTTCTGCTATTGTGGTGATGCTTATGCATCTTCATTTCATTATGAACTTGCATGTTCAGAGGCTATGAAATAAGAAACAACCCCAAGACCACTTGTTTCTGAACATACATGACACTTTTGATTACCTACAGGATCGATATGAGGAGGTGGATATCATCACCAAGGATGGAAACTATGGCTGGCGTGTTTATGAGGGCCCCCTTCTTTACACTCCTCCAGATTCACCTGGTGGAAATACAACTCCAAGTTCCATAAGCCCAATTTTTCCTGTGATGGGATATACCCATTCTGATGTAAACCAGAAGGAAGGGTCAGCATCAATCACAGGGGGCTATTTCTATCGGTCTATGACTGATCCTTGTATGTACGGAAGGTAAATGAGCTCTTTTTTCATTCTATGTAGATATGACAAGTTGAAGAACTGACCATGCTGATAATCTACAAAAGCTATCAACCAAAAAAGAATGAAGATTTATTCTTGGGACTACCATGCTGATCTTTGCAATAATATTGATCCTTGCTAACAACTCGCTCGATCATTATTTTCAGGTACTTATATGCGGATTTGTATGCAACTGCCCTATGGGCTGGCATAGAGAATCCAGTAGACAGTGGGAATTTTAACAGTAGTAAAATTCCCTTCAGCTGTGCAGCTGACTCTCCTCTACAATGCAGTTCCCTGCCAGGAAGTTCTCTTCCAGCTTTGGGTTACATTTACTCATTTGGGGAGGACAACCGGAAGGATATTTATCTCCTTGCTAGCAGTGGTGTTTACAGAGTTGTTCGTCCTAGCCGTTGTAATTACACTTGTTCAAAGGAAAATGTTACTAGTCTTGCAAGTCCAAGTCCTTCTTCTCCGAAATCTCATGCAAGCCAGTTGAGTGACCCATGTAACAATGTAGTGCTCCTATTCTCTTCTTTGTTATTGCTTTTGCTTGGTTTTGTCTAGTATTTTGTAATATCTGCATGTTATTTATAAAGAGGGGGTGTTTGTTGCAATGGCATGTGATTCTTTTTGTACTATGTAACAAGTTGTGGAATACACAGAAATGGTTGCAGGACAGGAGATTCTGCACCTTGGAACAAGTATATGCTATTTTATCAACATTTAGAGAAACATGAATTGTAGATGTCCAATAACTATATGGCCTGTATCAAGTAAACCAAAACAAATTTTCGTAGCAACTTGGCATGAGTTCACACTTAATTATTATATCCCCCATCTTTGAAGAACAGCTACATAGACTGACTGAACAATAAACTCAAGTGTGGTTAACATGCACACTGCACAGCGTGGACTCAACTCTCTCTCCATAAAATATACACTTTGTTATTTAGCTTTTGTCATTTTTCAAAATCACTGTATTAGAATTTGGATATGATCAGGGCCGGCCCAAGGCCTGGGCCTAAGGCCCCACAACCAAAAAAAAAATCCCTACTAAAAAAAAAGGCTCCATCTTCCTCCGAAAAATGCCCAAAATTTTATAAAAATATAATATTTTTTAAATAATTGGTACTAGGTTAAGTTTAAGTTTATCTGACATGTAACCAATCACATAAAAAAGTAATTCAAACACAAATAAATTAAATTGTTAAAATTTGTCAATTACAGTCATTATTACATTCTATTAGGAATATTTTGTAGTATTTTTAGTATTTTTCTTTTTCATTTCTAACAAGGCTTCCAAAATAAGAGACCAATAGAAATTTAAACCAGTTGAAACCCTAAAACGTTTCCAAAAAAAAAAAATACAAATATGATAGATCATTAATGATGACTAATCTCCTCTAATAGTTTGAGATCTTAATTTTTGTAAACTAATCTCCTACAAAGCCACACCCCAAATAATATCTATCTATCTCTTTCTCTTAAAAAGAATATATAAAATTAAAATTTAGATTACAACTGTACCTAACTATTCATAGTCATATATCCAAGTTAAAGTAAGTTTCTTTTAAATATATATATATATATATATTTTAAAAAAAAATTAGTTCTTTTTACTTTAATTTATAGTTCAACTATGATATTCAATCATTTATATGAAATTAACCTTAATTTTGTTAGTATTATTCATCAATTTCTGTTTTTACATCAAATTAGTCTTAATTTAATTAGTATTATATAAATTTATTTAATTAATGTTTACATATAAAAAACCTCATATAAAATTTTCACCTTAGACCCCAAATTTTATTGGACCGGCCTGGATATGATAGAAAGCCTACCAACCACCTATCTCTAAGCCCACAGAAATGGGAGACTTGTTCATTAGATACATCCAAAGATTCAGGATAGTGGAAGTAAACCGGGTATTAACTATTAAATGTGATAACTCTATTAGTAAGGGCATCCCAAATGCCCAACAGTGTATCTAAGATGCGAGATATCAAGAACATGTCGAAAATTAGTACAATCATCAAAGGAAATCACATGGTACTTAAAACTTTGGTCTTTGGGTTGAAATATTTGGAATCAGAGAAGTGCATGAAGAATTTTCCCAGTGGCTTCCAATATTTTCCGAAAGGATATTATCACTCTTTGAGAGCCCGTACAAACTACAACCTAGAGGCCCTTTTCTTCCAAGATTCAATTGTTTGCTACCTAATAAGCATAAAATCTTGGATTAAGAATCTAATCTTTGAAATACCTTTTTATTTTAACAAGGTTCATAATACTTCGTGTGAGTTGACATCTCCCTTGATAATGTGTCTTTGGTCCAATTCTTAGTTCTGGGGAGTCAATTCTTTGATGACACTATTTTTTTAGATAGGTAAATAGTGGGAAATGAGAAGTGGTGTTTGATTCACAAACATCTAGAACCACAAAGAATATCATTTGTTGGACAATCACTTAAACCACATACAACCGACACTCTAATTGTTTATCATCAAGCCAAAAACACTGACAATTATTAAAGTATTAAGTAATAATTACTAAACACGACTAAGTAGATCATAAATCATTAGAGAAACTGTATATTCAAGAATCTCAACTTTCTAATCCCTCTTCAATAAAGACTCAGAAGAATATTTCGATAATCCCACCAAATTAAGATAAAGAAAAGTCAACACTAAATGAATAAAGTATGGTAGAAATTAGAATTCGAGAAACATGTAATTCATTATTTAAGGGTGACTGTATCTACAAAAATATCGACACATATCTTTTGAAATCAACACTCATAGAGAATATCTTGAAAAATCACTACCAAAGATCCTTTAACAGTGTGATGAAGAAACTATAATAGATTAGGAACTAACTTTGTAGGATTGAGTAAGAGACTATGAATCATTAGAGGGACAACTATATAAGTTAGATTCTCAACTTAGTCATCTCTCTTTGGAATCATGACTTTTATCCACACAAAGATTTGATTACTTCACCAAAGATGCTTCATTAACATGAATATGTTGACCAAACTGCAACAAAGAATAGCATTAAAAAGAGAGACAGGAAAAGATTATGACAAGATTGCTTCTAACTTGCTAGTATACTGAAGTTAAATCTAGATATCATGAAAAAGGGAAATAATATAAAATAGAGAGTGGGTTGGAAAATCACTAAGACTCAAATCTGGGAAATATCAATTAAAAAACAACCTTCACCTTCTAGATAGATCACTGAGACTCAAATCTGGTTGCTTCAAGTTGAGTCTAGCTTTGTCAAAGAACCTCTGTAAACAAATTGAGAAAACATTCTTTTGGAATTTCTCCAACAGGTATTTAGTGTGATAACAATTATCACTAAGGGGGGACCAAAGTGAACCTGAAGTGTGAGGTGCACATATCTATCATATGTGTGGCTTAATAGTTAATATCCTTGGCATGACAAACCAATTGGATTTTTTCTTTCTTTTTAAATGATGAACTTTATTAAGAAAAAAAAAAGTCAGGACCTGGGCCATCTTTGCCTCCAAGATGTGGTTTTCACATTTGATAAAAATATTTGATCAATAGTTTGTATATTATATGGCTATGGTACATATTTTAAGCTCAAATATACTTTTCTCTTTTTTTTAAGGGAAAAAACTATCATTCACGAAAAAGAAACAATTACATCAAAGAAACAAAGCCTCTAAGGCAAGAGGAGGAGGATCCCTCATCCAAGATACATCATTAGAGATAGACTTAGCAAACTTAGCTAAAGAGTGTGCCAACGAGTTTCCAATCTCATCCAAGATACATCATTAGAGATAGACTTAGGGAACTTAGCTAAAGAGTGTGCCAACGAGTTTCCAATTTCAATGATGAGGTTTGCATGGACTTACCTCCTTTTCTATTTACTCGGTCTAGCAGCAAGGGGGAGAGATTGGTATGCAAGTTAACTAAGCTCTTGTATGGCTTAAAACAAGCCAGTAGGCAATGGTTTGCCAAAATTTTTGATGTCATCCCAATTCAAGGGTTTGTTCAAGCAGTTCTTGTTTATGTTGATGACATCTTGGTAGCAAGCAATGATGTACTTGCTGCTAATCAGTTCAAGAAATTTCTCCATGACAAGTTTAAACTCAAAGAAGTATTTCTTAGGCTTAGGCCTCTAAAGGAATTTTTGTGTGTCAAAGAAAGTATGTGCTGGACTTAATTGTAGGAGCAATTGTTTTGGGGTCTAAAACAATGAAATGTCCTATGGAACATAATTCTAAATTGTTTATAGATGAAGGAGAGTTACTTAATGACCCGAGAATGTATAGACGGATGGTGGGTAAGTTGCTTTACCTCACTTTAACAAGTCCCGATTTGAATTATTGTGTTCACAAACTTAATTAGTTTATGGAAAAGCTTAGGCTGCCTCATTTACATGCAACTCATAGGGTTTTACAGTACCTAAAAGGATGTCTAGTACAAGGTTCATTTTTTTTAATGCTAAATAAGAGTTACATGTCAAAGCCTACACTGATTTTGACTGGACAGCTTGTCCAGACTCAAAGAAGTCTCTCATAGGCTATTGTATCTGTATTGGGACTTCATTGGATTCATGGAAGACCAAGAAGGAGCAAACAATCTCTAGAGATTGTTTGTGAAATTTTTTGGTTGGTAAATTTGTTGAAGGATTTTAAAATACCACATCCACAACCAATATTGTTATATTGTGATAGTCAAGTTGCTTTACATATTAGTATATTACAGCTATCCCTATTTTCCATTAAAGAACCAACCATATAGAAGTGGACTGCCACTTCATTGGAGACAAGATTCAAGAAGGATTAATCATGACCTTTTATGTTCCTACCCAAAATCAACTTGCCCTTGCTTTACATCAGTTCTCATTGCTGCTCAATAAGACAGGACTTTGTCAATATATACACCCCATCTAGAGGGGGGGTATTGAGAATAGCTATAGGAAAGCTAGTTTTGTAAATACACTCTGTAAACTACAAAGTAGTATAGATTAAGTTTATGATTAGAATTAGATACAGATTTGACATGTGTCAGTGTGACTTGTAACTCTATTATGCCACATCAGATGGCTGTTGGGAAGTTGTTAGTTAGTTTCTTAGCTTCCCTCCCAATTTTGTTGGTATATGTAAAGCAGTGTAATGTGATTGTTTAATTGGCTTAATACAATTTAGTTTTTACATCTTTCTCTCTCAACTTTGCAAAAGTATATAGAATCAGAGAATACATGAATAATTTTCCCAGTGACTTTCAATAACTAGTAAGTTACCCGTGCGATGCACGAATAATACTATAATGTTTTATGTAAAATAGTTTTGGAGAATGTTGTATAAATATAATTGTTAGAGAACTTTATTTGTGATAAGTTCATCATAAAAAGCAACAATTATAAATTGTACACACATATCTATTATAATTATTCGATTAAAGTGATGAGAAATAAAAAAATAAAAATAAAAGTTTTGGAAGAATATTATAGAATAAAAGTTGATTTATCTTTCTCTTTCTCCTTAATTCTAAAACAAAGTATACATTCTAAACCTCCACAGTCAATCACCATCATTTACAAAACCCGTAAATCCACAACGTCCGACCTTAACATCAAAATAGTAATTGTCATTGTCATTCAATATAAAATGCAAGCCCTCCTTCCTTCATTGTAGCCAACTCATACGGGGTATAATTAGATGAAACAACAATTTTAGAGCTTGAAAGATTGAAGGTAAATGACATCGTTTTTGGTCATGTGTATTTGCAATGGGATGGTATGAAGGGTTATGGTCAGATATATATAAAGGGATAGAAGTGAAAGAGGTGAAAATGGTAAATTAAAATGCGGAGAGGTTTGTGGTATGTGTGAAGGATGAAAAGTCTTGAAACATTGAACCAAAGGATACAAAGAATATTTAATTTTTAATTAGAAAAGTCTTGAAACATTGAATCAAATGAAACAAAAAGTCAATATTTAATATTTGTTCTTATCTTGAGAATATTTCAATTCTCTTTGCATAGAATATGTCATTTGACAGAACCTTATACTTTCCCACATGAGGCCTCTTCTTATATATAGATTACTTTCTAAAAGGATATTGTTCGGAGATCACAATTTGACTCCCTACAGCCGCTCTAAAAAGAGGCCTACGAGGTGTGATGTCGAATGTTATAAAAGATTTGAATGTATCTTCTTTATTACCAATTGATTTTAAGATGGAGTAGTACAGCTCATGATCCAACAGATATCACTCTTTGAGAGCCAGTACAAACTACAACCTAGAGGTCCTTTTCTTCCAAGAGTCAATTGCTTGCTACCTGATAAGCATAATCTTGGATTAAGAATCTAAATATTTGAAGCACCTTTATTTTAACAAGGCTCATAATACTTCATGTGAGTCGACCTCTCCCTTGATAATGCCTCCTTGGTCCAATTCTTGGTCCTTGGGAGTCAATTCTTTGACCCATGATAAATGTTTTTCCACATAGAACAACTTGCATCTTCTTTTTCTTTTTCTTTTTTTCTTTTTTAGATAGGTAAATAGTGGAAAATGGGAGGTGGTGTTTGATTCACAAACATGAGGAATTATAAAGAAGGAAAAATATATTGCACACAGTGTGTTTTACAAGGTGGTTTTGGGCAATGTGTATAGCACACACTATGTGCAATAAACATTGCCTTACAAAGAATGTCATTATCGTTGAATAATTACTTGAACTGCGTGCAACTTGCATTATAATTGTTAATAATCAAGGCAAAAACATTGATAATTAGTAAAGTTTTAAGTAATAATTACTAAATACGACTAAGTGGATCATAAATCATTAGAGATACTGTATATTTTAAGATTCTCAACTTTAAAATCTCTCGTCTCAAAGAATATTTTGATAATCCCACCAAAGACACACGTCAACGCTATAATTGTTAATAATCAAGGCAAAAACATTGATAATTACTAAAGTTTTAAGTAATAATTACTAAATACGACTAAGTGGATCATAAATCATTAGAGATACTGTATATTTTAAGATTCTCAACTTTATAATCACTCGACTCAGAGAATATGTTGATAATCCCACCAAAGACACACATCAACACTAAATGAATAAGCTATGGTAGAACTTAGAATTCGAGAAACTTGTTATGCATTATTTAAGGGTGACTATGTTTGCAAAAATATAGACACATATCTTTTGAAATCAACACACATAGAGAATATCTTGAAAAAACACTACCAAAGATCCTTCAACAATGTGATGAAGAAACTATAATAGATAATGAACTAACTTTGTAAGATTGAGATTGAGATTGAGAGAGAGTCAGTGAATAGGGACAACTGTATAAGCTATTCTCGACTTAGTCATCTCTCTTTGAAATCATGACTTTTTATCCCCATAAAGATTTGATTACTTCACCAAAGATGCTTCATTAACATGAATATGATGACCAAACTGAAACTGAGAATAGCTTTAAAATGAGAGTCAAGAAAAGATTATAACAAGATTGTTTCTAACTTGCTAGTAAAATATACTGAAATTAAATCTAGATATCATGAAAAATAAATAACATAAAATAGAGAGATGGGTGGTAAATCACATGTTATAACATGGGGAATATCAATTAAAATACAAACTTCACCTTCTAGATTGATTACTGAGACTCAAATCTGGTTTCTTCAAGTTGAGTCCAGCTTTGTTGAAGAACTCTCTGTAAACAGATTGAGAAAAAACATTCTTTGGATTTTAATTTCTTCAATCGATATTTAGAGTGATAACAATCATCAATCAGTAGGGGGGGGGGACCAAAGTGAACCTGTCATGTGAGGTGCACATATCTGTCACATCATGGGTGGCTAATAGCATTGGTACGACAAACCAATTGGATTTCTCATATGATAAAAATAATTGATCAACAGTTTGTCCATTATTTGGCTATGGTACATATTTTAAGCTTAATTATATTTTTCCTTTCTTAACTTTGGTTAAAGTTGCCAAGAACTTTGTAACTTAACTGATAACTCATTGTATTTTTAATAGAAATATTTAGGATTAGGAAGAATTGGTCAACTAAGTGAATCATAATTCTTTAGAGATACTTCACCAGGCTCGAGAACCTTTGGGAAGAATTGGTCAACTATTGTGATCTATCATATGTGTGGCGTAGTAATGATTAATAACTTTGGCACACGACAAACCAATTGGATTTCACATATGATTAAAAAAAATGATAAATAGTTTGTACATTATATGGTTATGGTACATACATTAACCTTTAAAAGTATTTTTCATTTCTTACCTTTGGTTTAAGTTGTCAAGAGCCTGTAACTTAATTGGTATCTCTTAGTATTTCAAACGGAAATATCTAAAATTCAAATCCCCCCCCTCCTAACTATGAGTTAAAATAAATAAATAAATAAAGTAAATAAAATAAAATTGGTTTAAGTTCCATTTTCTTTAGTAAAATTTAAAAAATTGCAACTTTGTCTTTCAAAAAATTTAAAAGGTTTCAATTTTTTCGTTCCTTCCATTTCTCATTATGTTTACTTCAGACTACATCAATTTTCTACTCTGCCACACCAACATTTTGTTTGCCACATTAGGTTTTTAACATGCCATGTTAGTATTTCGAATGCCATATATGTAATTTCCTTAACCATAGAATAGAGGAATGATGAAATTACTATTTTAAACTTTTCAGGGGTGAAATTGAAAGTTTTTAAATTAAAGGGTTAAAACTCAAATTTAGAAAAGACTTCATAAACAAAATTATGTATATGAATTGATACAATTGAAATGGCACACTCACTTCGAGATCACAATTCACAACTCATTTCAGTTCAGTTGATTAGATGTATATATGTGTCGAACACGTACTCAATTTGGACAACTTTTGAGCTTGGTGAACATAAATGGAGAAAATAATAATTGTGTTCTCAAGATTCTCTCCCCCAAAAGATATAATGCTCCTCTATCTCCACAATTATCACGATCGCTAAAAGTTAAGTAACGGTTTTTTATAATATGTCACAGATTCCAGGAAAAATTACACTTTAATGTTTAAGGTAGTAAAATGTAATTTTTCTAGATTCAATATAAACAAAATTTTATGCTATAAAGGTAATCAACTAAACAATAAACGCTCATAAATCATCTTAGTTAATCTTTAAATAAGGTATTCTTTGTCATTGGATTAGAGACATGTAGGCCGTCACCACCACACGGATATCCATATTCTATATTCTAATTGTTTTTCTCATTACAAATATTCATTATTCAAGTCAACTGTACAATCAACTACGTCATCTTATACACATGTATAAATATTCTTTGCCTGCCTAGCCAGTTTCTCTCACTCTATCTTTGTAATAAAGATAGAAATAGATCCTCTTGGTGTGCTTTAAGAAAATAATTTTTATAAACAGTTTTTTACAACAATATATTGGAAAAATGTGTATCAAGATTTTCATAGCTTGAAAAAGAAAACCAAACCGAATATAAGAAATAAATGGTTACTCCATAAACCACAACTACGAATTTGCATGAAGGCTGTCTTGTCAAGCATAATTGTTTAGATATTAGTAACTCTACTTCTCTTGTAAAAGATTATCTTGTCAAGAAAATTTCATGCAAAACCATAAATGTCTAGATATATATATATAAAAGATAGTTACCTCCCATTATCTTGAGGGTATGGAAGGTACTTACCTTTCTTAATGTAATCCATAAAAATAAACCAAATAAGGCATTGTGAGAGAGAGAGAGAGAGAGAGGCAAGGAGGGAGTTGAGGGAGGTCTGTCCAAAAGAGATGACAACAAGTGTCACGTTAACTAGCTTATAATCTTAGTGACACCGGGTGTCATCTCTCTTGCGACAGAGCTCCACCATGCCCTCATCTCGTATGTCATTTACATGCCTCAGCAGCTAACCCTACAAAAAGAAGGAAAGGGTGGCTAAAAGCCTAAAACTACATGGACTTTCTAAAGGCACAAAGACAAGTGTTTGAGAGAGTAGGTGACAGTATTGTTTGGATAGTTCATAGTTCGTTAAGGTTAGCCTCTATTTATAGAAATTCTTAGGTAGAATAGGAATCTAATCAACATGGAAATTACATTAGGCTATAGTATAAATGAAAAAGAAACAGAGAATAAAAACAAAAAAGTAACCCACCATCGGTAATGTAAATATGTGCTTAATTATGGTCACTCTCATTTCTCTCTTCTTCTTCTTCTTTTTTTCTTTTTCTTTAATTAGTTTTTACTTTGTGAGAGAGAGAGAGAGTTTACTCTATAGTTACTAAGTAGTTAAGAATGAGTAATTAGACCATCTAAGTGGTCGGCAGAGCTTACTCTTAATAAATTCAGCTTCTAGATTGTTTATTTAATATAATTAAAATGATTCTTAATGATGGCTATTATCACAACATTCTAGCTAGCTAGTCAAAAGGTGTGGTGGAACAAATTATGAGATGTGATATATGTGAAGAATTCACATGGAAAAGTTCCAAACTCACATTGACTAAGCTGACTTAGTTTGGTTCTATGAAGTCAAAGATTTGAAACCCATTTTGAAGGAATAATCAAACTTATAAATCCCTTTAAATTATTATATTAGTAACTCTATAATTACTTCAATGAAATTATGACGTATAGCATATGACATCAAAAAATGAGTATAAAACTTCACTTTTTGACTTATTCTTACACACTGACCAGAAAATGGTGAATATTACGCGAGAGATATTTTAGAACAATCTTATAAGTGCTGACAAAATCTTATACTTCGCTAACAATGTCGATAACAGCTATACATGCATGCATATTGCCACTTCAGGAGTTTTGATAATATTCTATTGAAAGTTGAAACTTAGAACTTAGAAGTTAGAATACATTTTAAGAAGAATTATGCGGGTGCTATAACCTTTGGCACAATTTGTACCACAATTCGTTCATGTGTCACAACCTTTAGTACAACTAGATGAAATTTCGCGCGATACACGGACTACTTTACAATTTCACTTGAAATCATTTTTATGTGTATTAAAATCTACATATAATACTTAATACTTATTTTGTTGTATAATATTTATGTTTGCCCACAATATTGTTAAATACTTTGAAACTTGATTTTTTTTAATTCATAATTTATTTTTAAAAAAATTGTATAACATTGTAAGATTATAATATATTATAATATTTATTGTTAAAAGTAGATTTTATTTTTCAAATTGATTAAATGATTTTGAAATCTACAAATAAGAATTTAAAATATAAAATACTTTTATATCCTAAAATTACATAAATTTAAGCAGTTTAACAAACACTTTCTCAACTACACTCTATTCTCACAACCAAATATGGAGACCTTGATTACAAACACCCAATTAATTATTTCAATGAAATTAAGGAAATCATTTGTAAGTATCAATATAAAGAGAATGTGATTAAATAAAGAGAAATTTGCTAAAAACACATTCATTTATCAAAATTCAATTGGTTTTAGTTGGACTTCCGTATCCTTTAAAAAAAAAGTGAAAAATACTTTTAAGTCACCATCGATTTTTGTTTTTATCACTATGGCTACATACAAAGAAACCTACAAATTATGAATTCTAAAAATAAAAAATAAATAAAAAAATAAAAAAAAAACAAAAACGCTAATTTCATAAATAATTTATTAGAATGTTTCTTTTTCTTTTTCTTTTTCTTTAGTTCTAAAATAAAATACATTTATAATTTTTCCAAACCAAAATCTCAAACACCCAAAGACTCCAAGTGAATCATAATCTTCACAAAATCTACAATGTCTGATTTCAACATCAAAACCGTAAGCTACCGTAACTAAATAAAAAACGCAAGCCCCCTTCTTTGGTCATAGCCTACTCATATGGGTTACGATCAAATGATAATGCAACGTTGGAGTTATGTAGGTGTCATTGAAAGGTTGAAGCTAAATGACATCATTTTTTGTCTAAGCGTCCGTTTGGATATAGCTTATTTTACTGAAAACTGAAAATACTGTAGCAAAATAATTTTTAAATGTGTAAATAGTACTGTGGGGACCATTTTTAATATTTTTTTTGAATAAAGTGGTTGTGGGTCCCATGAACAGTGCGTAAATAGTGCACAATGTCTTCTGCACTGTGTAATCTGCGTGCATGAACTGTGCAGATTACTGTTCATAAGCTAAATGCACTATTCATGCGCTGGAAAAATAGAAAAAAGAAAAAAGAAAAGAAAAGAAGAAGGCTGAAACGCAGACGCAAAACGCGCTGCGTTTCAGCTATCCAAACCATACCTAAGTTTTTGCATCTGCGTTTCAGCTATCCAAACCGAACCTAAGTGTATTTGAGATAGGATGGTATGAAAGGCTATGGACATGTGTATATAAAGGAGTAAAAGTGAAAATGATGAATGGAAATGCAAAAAGTTTTTTGTGTGTGAGAGATAGAAAGTCCTAAAACGTTGAACCACATGAAATAAATAGTAGTTTTAAAACATTGAATAAATAATGTAACAAAAATTAGTCTAGAAACATTGAACCAAAGGAAATAAAGAATCTCCACTTTTAAATTTGTTCTTATCTCTAATATGTCTTAAGGGTATCTCAATTCTCTTCATAGAGTGCGCCATATGGCAAAATCTCATACTCTCTCGTATGAAGTCTCTACTTATATATATTGATTTGTGCCAGAATTTGTCCATGTGGCGAGTTGTGATTGGTAGAACACCCCTCTACCAATCACAACTCGCCAAATGAGCGAGTTGAGGCACAAGTTGTGTTAAAAGTTGTGGCACTAGCATAACTATTTTAAGAATGAAATTTCACGTCCATGTGGCAAGTTGTGATTGGTAGAACACCCCTCTACCAATCACAACTCGCCACATGAGCAAGTTGAGGCACAAGTTGTGTCAAAGGTTGTGGCACTAGCATAACTATTTTAAGAATGAAATTTCACTATTTTTAATAAATTCGTACAAATTGATAGTCAAAAGAAGAATTTTAGAAACTTTTCATTCTTGTACGCTAGCAAAAAAATTGTAATCATATTACCTAATTGTTTGAAAAACAGATCCTTAGAAAAATCAGTCCTTTGACTGGACATTTGCTTGACTTGCTATGTTGTGTGGTGTTAATTTTTTTGTATTGCTAACTAGTGCATTTACATTATTACACAAAAAGTATTTACAAGTTTTTTTTTTTTTTTTTAACGTATAAACATCCTTCTTTTGTATTTTCTTTATGCATAGAAAGAGAATCTATACTTCTTGATCATGAATATCTTATTATCTTTAAGCATAGAAAGAGAATCTAATACTTCTTGATCATGAATATCTAAATAGGAGAAACCACACTTGTGGACAAAATATCTTTACTCATAAACAAAACTTTAGAATCAGCTTAAATACGTATTATCCATATAATGGATTTTTTAGTTGAGAATATTGATCCATCGACCTAAGATATTTAGTGTCCGTTTGGTTGGAGGGATGGAAAAGTGGGAGGATAGAAAATGATGGGAAAAGTTGGAGGATAGAAAAGATTTTAATTTCTTTCTTTTTTGTTTGGTTGGAAGTGGAAAAGTGGATGGATGAAAAAAAAAAAAGTTTGTATAAATTTACTCACATACCCTTGTTAAAAAATTATGCTCAATTAAAACCAAAAAAAAAGTGAAAAATAAGGGGGGGAAAAAAACAATCACCCAAATTAAAAAAAAAAAAATCATGTCTAGTTAAACAAAAAAAAAAAGCCAACTTTGCAAGGAAATCAAAAGTATAAAAATAAAAAAGCCAACGTTGCCCAGGAAAGCAACTGGGGGCATTTTTGTCTATATAACAAATTACATTCTCTTTCTTAGTTTTCTCTTCATTTTGGGGAGAAAACATTTTGGTAGGCCTAGAGAGAAAACACATGGGCCTCACCACATTTTTTTCCTCTGCCCCTCTCAACCAAACATCCTCTAAAAAGTTTTCCCTCCTCATTTTCTCTCTAAAGTTTTCCATTCACTCTATTTCACCTCCAAACAAACACACTCTTAGAGAAGTATTTATCTACTTTATTTAATTATTATTCAGTTAAATCAATTATTCAATATTGTTTCAAATAGCAACAACCACCAATTCATCTCATATGCATATTCTTTTCTTTCTTTTTTTATGATTTTACATCTATTGGTAAGTACCATTTGAGCAAGGATGGACCCAAGTCGGGACCCAAGGGAACCCGGGCCAGTTGGGTCCAAATTTTTTTTTTTAAACAAATTATATACATCATTTTTTGTAGTTGCCCCCCTCCAACTAGCAACTATCCAACTCAAAAACTTAACAAAAATAATTAAAATTTTACAATGTTGATTGTATTTTATCCAAAAAAAAAAACTATTAAAGCTAAATTTTTTACAACTACAATAAACTGGTATAAATACCAGTTAACTGTAGTAAGTTGTTAAAAATAAAATATAATATTTTATTAAGGGTCTGTTTGGATACTACTTATTGCTGAAAACTGAAAATTGAAAACTGAAAATACTGTAGCAAAATAATTTTTAAATGTGTGAATAGTACCGTGAGACCCAATTTTAAAGTTGTTTTTATGAAAAAAAAAAAAAGTACTTGCGAGTCTCGTGAACAGTGCACGGGACTCACTAAAAATGCTAGACACGCAAAAATCCAAACGCTGGACGTTATCCAAACAGATACTAAGATTATCTTTCTACCTTCAACTAAAAAAACTCAAATTCTCTACCTTCAATTGCATTTTAATGTATTAAGAAATAACGATTTTGTTTCTTTATAATTTGTTAATAATATATGGATACCTATTTAGAATTTTTTTTTCTTATACTCTGACCCTCTCTAGTTTGAAATCCTGGGTCCATCTCTGCATTTGAGTATATGCCTTAAGGCAATATTATTTTGGAAATTAGATCACTTTTTTCCCATTCCATCATCTAAATTGTTTTAATTTATACTTAGATTTGAATATCTAAAAGCAAAATATTAAAATAAAAAAACAAAAAAACAAAAAACAAATGTAAACAACGATATGAAAGCCAGGTTTTGTTAAGAATTATATTAAGTTTTATTAACGAAACAAATGAAAATAGATACATGTTAAAACTAATTTAAGTCCAATAAAATTAGTGGCAGTTCTATTAATTTTTCCTAGATTAGTCGTTAAAAAACTAAAATCATACAAAATTTAATAAAATAAGAACTTGAAAATATCAACATTACAAAAAAAATATACAATATATGAAGATTTATAATTTCCTTCAATACTAATAAAATGAAAATGCAAAAATAGACTAATAAGAGATAAAGTGAAAAAGAATCTAAAATAATGAGAGAGAGAGAGAGAGAGAGCAACGAATGATATTTCCTGCAATTGTTGGTTAAGCCTCTAAGAAAGCAGATTCACCGCTGCTGAGGAGAATTCACGACTACAGTATATCTCTCTAGGTATCGTTTTTAAGGAAAATGAAATTAGAGGTTATTTTTATAAAATTGGTTGAATGAGTTACAAATCTGAATGATTTGGGGTTTTTACTTTTGGTTTTTGAATGAGTTTTTTATTTTATTAATATTTTGTTCATTTGTTGTTGTTTGACTTAATTTTGTTGTTGTTTGGACCATTTTTTAGAGTTGTGTTAAGAACAAAATATATAAATTGTCATGACAACTTATATATTGGTCCCTCATAGATTAAAATAAAACAATAAAATATTAAATTGAAACTGGCCACAATTCAAAATAAAGATATGGTAAAAAATTTGTGAGATTTTGTTGTACTTATAGAATTTCTATAATTTTTATTGTTGTTATACATACTTTTATTATTATTTTATTTATTTAAGGGGTTAAGAATTATATTTGAAAGGTGAAGATTATTTTTGTTGGACTAAATTATTGATTTTTTTTTCTTTGGGAAGAATATGATTATCAAAGCTGCCACTAAATTAATTATAGAAAGAAGAATTTGTAGCATTGAGTCATAAGAGGCCAATTTTCAGAGGCATGATTACTGGTCTACTCTTTTGGGAGTTCCCTATGTAATTTCAGTCAAAGACCATGAGGAACCATAACGAGCTCTTTGATTTTTGGAGCAATAATTGCCATAGACAATGAATCAATGATCCGAACTCCAAAGGTCTAGTGGATGCATGGATTTGGATCCGGTGGATATTGCATCCGGTGCAATTACTCTAATTCCTCTCATGTAAACTTTTACCATCTTAACTTTAAACTTTAATTTCATTAACATTTTTTAACTATTTTTTAACTTTTTACATTTAATGGTTGAGATTGAAAGTTACTTTTTTTTTTTAACTTTCAATCTCAATCATTTATTACCATTGCATCAAGTGAAATAGCAATAGAGGATTCCACCTGATCTCAATCCATGATTCATGACTCTGCTTTCTCTCAATCGTGTCTGACTCTGCGATTTTTATATCTTGGTATACTAGCTCCTGACTCTAAACTCACCTAGTCAAGTCAAGTAGTCAACAATTCTGGTCTTTTTCCTTCTTTTAAACCCAGTTTTCTGGAATTTCCTTGATACTAAACAATACTTAAGGCCATCATTGTGTTTGAATAGTTTTTCCATTCCCCTCATAATGGGATTGAGAAATTTTATGCTAAACTGATTTGTAGGGAAAACTTTTCCTTTTTAGTGGGCTTTATAAGAGCATTCATATCTGAACTTTTAAAAAATACCTATTTTATATCCTAAAAGATATTTTTTTTTTTTATTAACTCATTTTACAATATACTAAATATTTTATTTTTTATTTTTACATAGAATTTAATAAAATAATATAAAATTTAGAAATAATAAGGAGAGGAAGGAAAAATTGAGGAGAAAAAAAATAATAAAAAAACAACTGCTAAAATAAGGTTGTACTTATACAACCTTTATGCAGCTTGTGGCTAAAAATTTTTAGCTATGGACGCTCTGAAGTATAGATTTTTTTGTGCTTGGATGTTTAGAAATAAATGTTAATGCTCTAATGACATGTTGGTAACTTCATTTAAAAATTGTGTAAATAACTAAATATAACTACAAACATTCTTATTATGAATGTATATGTAAATAAATCAAGATCCTCTAGAGTTCTTAGGATATTCTGTCATACTCTATTGTGTAAAGTTCCTTAAAATGATGACATTTTCTTTATAATATAAAAAATTAAATTTAAAAAAAAAAAAAAAAAAAAAAAAAGAAAAGAGGCTAAGATGTTGTCATAGCTCCGTTTCTATCCGCCTGTGCCACAAACCACAAAATGGGTTGAATCAAACGCTGCAGCTTGCAATCAAAAGATGGCACGTGTTGTCCTTTGATTTCTTTTTTTTTTTTTCCCTTCTCATAAAGAGAAGTTCAGATCCAACAACATCATGATAAACCAATACCAAAACAAATAACATCTTCATTCAAAGAGTTTAAAATGTACGTTTGGACCAACTTATCTAATTTTTTGTCAAAATTTTTTTACCGAAAATGTGCTTAAATACTTGTACCTTAGAAAAAAAATTTAAAAAAAAAACGAAAAAAAAGTAAAAAAATGTGAGATTTTAAAAAGTTGTACGTAAGAAATAAAAGTTAAAAGTTAAAGAGTCATGTTAACAGGTGCTCTTAGAATAATTATTAATTAATTATATGAGGAAAGCTAAATATAAAAAATTAATTACTTTATCATTTTTCCATAAAATGTTCCTAAAAATAATTCCTAAATTAATGCCCTTAGGGCATTCGTTAATATTTTTCAAAACTAAAAACTAAAACCGATGCCAAACAGACTCTAAGTTTCATAAAAATGTAACACAACGTCTTGTTTGACTAATTTGAAAATGCAGGAAAAATACCATTTGACCCGATAAAAACCAATTTCAATGGATAATTAAAAAACATATATACATGGGAAAATTTTAATGGATCACATAAGAGTATTAGTTTATATATTTTGAGAAATTTTTTATGGGAAAAGAAAATATTAATTATCTTTTCTTTTTTTACAACTTTTTATATTTATAAAAAAAAGTGGTATTAAAAATTTCCTAAAATAATCAACTAACAAATGCCCTAAGAACACAACAAGACTTGTATATGAGAAATACTAAGACCACATAAAGTTGCACAACTTTTGTTATAGAGTACTTTAACAACAAAAAGGATCTTAATCTTATGTGAATCTAGGTGAAAGGCTCCCGAATTTGTGTATTTGTAACAAAATCATGTAGGGTAAAAGTAACAAAAGAAACCAACACATGTATGCAAGTAAATGAATTTCAATTCACCATTAAAAAAAAAAAAAAAAAAACTCTGAAATCCATAAAGATTGCTGGTAAAAATTCTCCCTCTCCAACAACAAACTTGCAAATTAAATT
The DNA here is from genome assembly GCA_032727855.1 of Quercus ilex subsp. ballota. Classification (NCBI taxonomy): domain Eukaryota; kingdom Viridiplantae; phylum Streptophyta; class Magnoliopsida; order Fagales; family Fagaceae; genus Quercus; species Quercus ilex. The sequence goes on along the minus strand of CM064917.1, from coordinate 14,356,009 downwards.
CATTTTGACTTATTTCTTCTTAGTATACTAAACTTATTATTAACTTGTACATGTGACCCATGCACTTGCAAAATAAATTCAATTTGACTTATTTCTTCTTAGTATAATGAACTTATTAATAACTTGTACATGTGACCTTTAAATTTGACCAGGTAGCGTTTAGTTTGTGATTAACTTTATAATTGTTCTTTAGTTATCAATATATATATATATATATATATATAAAAGTAGAGATCTCATACGGGAGAGCATGAGTTCCTATCACGTGACGCTCTATAAAAATAGTTTTTTATAGGCATCCAGTTCACCTTTTTTGCACTCCTCCTAAAGCACTTTCTGAAAACTAACCGTTGGTCTTCATTCTTCCTCCTTTTTTCCCTTTTTCTCTTCTTCTTGGCCATCATTTATGGCCTGTTTGGAAGTTTAGAGAGGGAGGAGAGTAGAGGGGAGTAGAGGGGATGAGAGTAGAGGGGAATGGTTTCCGTCTACCTTGTTTGGATGTTTTTAAAATTAGTAAGGGAGAAGAGAGTAATTAGCCCTTTCCCTTGTTTGAATGTTTTAAAAATTAGGATGGAATGGAGAGGAAATGATTAAAATAGACAAATTTACTCCTATTTGAAAATGGACTTGTAACATTGGTCTATGGTTAATTTGTTAGAAATGGTAAATTAGGGAATTTACTTGGACAATAATTTATCTACTCTACTCTCTCTCCAAATCTCTCCAATTTGAGGGATTAAAAATGAGAGGTTAGAGAGAGTTGAAACCCCTCTAAACCCTTCCAAACTCCTCCCCCTCCTTTCTTAAAAAACTTCCAAATAAGGTAATTGGATTACTCTCCCTCCCTCTACCCTACTCCCCCTCCTTTTTTAAACATCCAAACATGCCATTAAGGTTTTGTCCATTATCTACTTCTTCTTACCTTTTGGGATTCCCTACAGATACAATGTTACACCTGTTGCTCTTCCCAATTTGAAGAGTTTTGGTCCTTTCGTTGACAGCCTACCATTTATAGCACATATGAGATTCACTTGACAGCCTACCATTTGTAGCACATATGAGATTCACTTTCACAAGGAAATATAGACATCTTTTTCAACCCACAAGCTTTAGTTCATTTGGAACTTTTTGTGATTCGTCTTTTGACAAATTAAAAGCATGCCCATACTATGAGAAACCAATATAGACATATGAGATTCACTTGACAGCCTACCATTTATAGCACATATGAGATTCACTTTCACAAAGAAATATAGACATCTTTTTCAACCCACAAGCTTTAGTTCATTTGGAACTTTTTGTGATTCGTCTTTTGACAAATTAAAAGCATGCCCATACTATGAGAAACCAATATATTGTATTTGTTTAAATCTCCCTAAGGGGAAGGTTTATTGATATAGCCATCAGTTGCCTTTCTTTTAACTGAAAAAAGGTACTTTCACTTTCTTTTCCATAATGTTTAAGATTATTTTTGTTGTTATTAACAATTTTCTTTTTTCTTTTTTCTTCACTAATTTTGCAATCTTATTTTGATGCAAAAATGCAATAGAAAAATCTTAATTTCATGTGCACAAGCAGTTTGATATAAGTCTTAAGTGAACTATAGGATATCTAATACATGTGGTAGAGTCATGGTTCCTACTTTTATGCTAATGGAGCTTGAGACTGTTCTTCAAACTTAGTTACTAACATTTTTCTTGAATTGGGAATTATAGATCATGGAATGTTTTGATTGATTGTTGAACAATTGGAGAATGTTATTTGAAAGATGAGGTGGTAGATGATTCATAGATTTCAAGTTTTATTAGTAGGCAACTAAGACTAGCACAAATGTTTACTTCAAAGAAAGAAGAAATTAGAGGGACATGATGAGATTTCATTTCCAACTTATCAAAATATCTAATGGAGCTCTCATTGTTACGTGTCTTGCATGCATTCTATCAGCTTCATCCTAAGGCCTTGAATATCACTTGCAGATTTTTTTCAATCACATTCTATCATTTAACTATATATAGAATTAGAACTTTCTAATAGAGTAGCTTACAATATTATTCGTGCATTGCACGGGCCCTTCAACTAGTTATTATTATTTATGCCCATGCCATACACAAATATTGATAAGTAAAATTGTGGGAAGGGAAAGTCCAAAGAAGGAAGATCATCAAATGGGTTCAACCTGAGGAGCAGTTGGGCCTAACTATTCATCAAATCAAGCCCAGCACAATTAGGATGGTCCAGACAGTGAAACCAAGGAAGGCGGCTCACCCAAGGGGTAAACACTCCTCAAGAGACTGGAGACAAACCACCAAGGCCATAGGGTCGAAGGCCGAGGAAGGAAGTAAAGATGTGCAAGTAGTGGGAGGAGGAAGCTTCCAAATAAAGCACCCATTATCTCCATATTTAATGCATTGTATGAATTCAGCCTGCCGCATTAATGGCAGAATGACCCCTGAACAATGCCCCCACAACCTGCATCCTACTCTACCACCACCAGCAAAGCAACGATGGGACAAGTATCCAAGGAAAAATTAACGATCATCCCAGTGGAGGTCTTGAATGCAATCTCAACAGCTATACATAGGAAGGAAGATCCTCTTAAAATGGGGAATCAGGAGAGATAAAAGGAGGTAGAAATAGAAAAGAGAGAGGGAAATTAAGAACTTTGTAACCGAGAAGTGTATATCCCAAAGAACTATTACTCCTCGGATAGCCTGAGGGAGAACTTAAGTAAGAATCTTTGTCTTTCTTTCTATTATTCTCTACTTAAACTGCTATCTTAGTCAATTTTCTTTCTTTAAATTACCAAGAGAAGCTATTAAGGCTTGAAGGGTTGGCCTTGATAATCCACCACTTCAAATTAATTGTATTGGGCCTCCATTCTAGCCCATTCTTATCTAGATTGGGCCAAATTGTTTGTTTTGCCCCATACAAAAATAAATAAAACATTACTATTGAAACTTTTTTCTTGAGGAAGCATTAATTTTTTTTTGGTGGAAATCACATTTCCGTCCCTATATTTTCAGGCGATTCCCACTTTGGTCCCTAGATTTTATTTTTACTGTTTTTAGTCTCTATCCTGAAAAACGCTTCCCGTTTTGGTCCCTGCCGTTACATCAGAGACGGAAAATGCACACGTGGCAAACGGAGTGCACTATTGGCACACTAAAAGCTGACGTGGCCATTAAAATAATAATAATAAATGTCACGTCAGCATTTAAATTAAAAAATTAATTTATTAATTTTAACTAAATAAAAAAAATTAAAAACAAAAATGAAAACCAAAAATTACACTAATTGAGATCTAAGGATGTCTTGAAGAAGAACACAAACCCAGAAACACAAACACAAACCCAGCAACAGATCAACCAAACCAAACACAAAAGCAACAAACACAAACCCAACAACTGATTTTTCTTGTCAACCAAACCCAAACCCAAACATCAATAAGAATACAAACACAAACCTAGCAATCCATCTTCAGAAAACCCAAAAAACTCAAATACAAACACAAACCCAAATCCGACCCTCCTATCTCTGATTCTCTCTTCTCTCTTGTTCCTCTCTCTTCTCTCTCGTCTAACCTTTGCAGAAGCCACGAGCTTCATAGCTTTAGTGATTTTCTAGGTATTTTTAATGGTATTAATTCTCTCTCGGAGTTCACAGATACCACAATAAATTTGGGTTGTTTGTGAAGGCTGAGGTAAACTAAATGAGAGTGAGATATGGGTTTTGGTGGAATTAAGAAGTGATGAAAAGTTAAAAATTGAAGGTTTTGCAGAGACCCACATAGTTATATTGGAGAAAGCAACAGTCTTTTGTGGGTTATATTAATAAAGATTTTATTTTGTGGGTGTCATTTTCGGTCACTGTAAAACCTGTTGTTGGGAGGGTTTTAGCAAAAAGAAAGTGAATCCATGTTAGCAATTGAAGGTTTTGCAAAGACCCACATAGTTATATTGAAGAAATCAACAGCTTTTTGATGGGTTATATTAACAAAGATTGGATATTGTTGGTGACTGAAAAAACCTGGTGTTGCTGCAAAAGAAACGGTAAGCTGAACCCAAATCCAACTGTTATTTCATCTGTGGAGTTTGGCAGAAGTTTTGGTGGATGTTTGGCAGAAATTTTGTGGCAGTGGCGGTGGTTTTTGTGCAATCTGTGGTTTTTGGTTTTCAATTTTGAGATCTTTAAATCTGGGTTGGTGTTCTTGTTCAATATACTTTTAGATCTTAATTCAATTAAATTTTTATTTTTATTTAAGTTTTTTTTTTATTTAGTTAAAATTAATAAATTGATTTTTTAAATTTAAATGTTAACGTGGCATTTTTTATTATTATTTTAATGGCCACATCAGCTTTTAGTGTGCCAACAGTGCACTTTATTTGCCATGTGTGCATTTTTCGTCTCTAATGTAACGGCAGGGACCAAAACAGGAATCGTTTTTCAGGATAGGGACTAAAAACGGTAAAAATAAAATTTATGGACCAAAGTGAGAATCGCCTGAAAATGTAGGGACGAAAATGTGATTTCTGTCTTTTTTTTTTTTTTAGGAAACATTAACTAAGACCACATTATTCTTTTTCAAAGAGTTTTAACTTATGACGTCCGCTCCTAATAATAGCTTTTTATCATCAGACCAAGACACCAATCGGCTTTTGGTGTAGGCGAGAATTGAACCACAGATTTCTTATTCAACCATCAGAGACTTTATCAGTTGAGCTAACTGAAACCCACACTAAGACCATATTGTTAAATCATAACTATAATAAACAACAAACAACATTATAAAATACGGTGGGTTCGATTGCCTTGGGCCTAAGGGGAACATAATAATCCCTCAAAATCAAGGTGAGCCATTGGAAACCGGCTTGAATTTGAAGACAATAACACAAAAGCTTGTTGACAGATGACACTTAGTAAAAAAAAATTTAAAGTTTCGAAATTAAGAGTATTCTAAAAATATTATTAATGGTTATAAAAAAAATATTATTATGAGCCTATTGTAGGAATATGAAAACATATCAAATCTAGATCATATCTTGGAAGAAATCAAGTTGCACCTTGAAGATTTTGAGGAATGTTCTGTCGGATAGATCCCCCAAAATGCTAAGACTTTCTCCAATAGACTGTCAAAAACCATATTTGGAGAGCAAATCCAAAACAAACAAACAAACAAAACAAAAAAAAAAAAAAAACAAAAAAAACAAACAGTTCCAACAACCTCTCCAAAATGTAAAAATAGAAATAAAATAAATTAGCTACAGTACTTTCCACACATTGAGAGTTATTGTTGTTCTCCAAATGAATTTTAATGACTAAAATATTCAACTCCCTCTCTCCATTAATTAAAATATTCAACCTCTCTTTTCTTTTTCTTTTTTTTGTGCACATTAAGAATAAAGAGGGGTTCGATTCCCACTTACAACAAAAAATCGATTGGTGTTTTGGTCTAATGATAAAGAACTATCATCAAGAGCGGACTTTATAGGTTGAAACTCTCTAAAAAAAAATGTAAGAAATAATGAAAAAGTAATATTTAAATATGATAGAGACTGGATAAAGAGCCTGTTGAAAAATGTATTTGAAAAAATAGGTAGGTAAAACTATTTACTTTTTTACTTTTCAAACAATGTGAAAATTTGGCTAAGCTGTTGGAGATGCTCTAAGCTGCTAATTGCATCACAAAAAGGGTTTGTATTATTTTTGATGAAAATGTATGGTTAGATAATATATCTATACTATTATTTAAGGGGCTTCCTTTGTTTGGATTCTTTATTTTTTTAGTTTAAAAATGCTCCTATACCCCTATATTTAAGTAAAGACAAAATTAAAGGATAATCTAGTAAAAATGCAACTCTAACTTCCACTAAAACGTTACCTAAAAAATTGGACTACTCTCCTATTAATTTTCAAATTACTTTATCCATTTATAAATTAGATTCACAAAATAGAAATTATATATATAAAATAAAAACATACAGTTTTTTATTTTGCTAAAGAAAAACACTTTCCTGTTAATTTTCAAATTACTTTATCCATTTATAAATTAAATTCACAAAATAAAAATTATATATATAATAAAAACATAGAGTTTTTCTTTTTCTTTTTTTTGCTAAAAAAAACCTTCATTGCACGTCGCATGCGCGAAGCACGTGTAATAAGGCTAGTATATAATAACTTTTTTTTTGATGAACAGGCTAGTATATAATAACTAAAATGCATAAAAGAGCACTATATATATTGACATAGTCTACGTCTAATAATATAACATAAGTACGTTATTGTAACTATTGATTTTTTTATAATAAAAAAAAAAATATTATAAGTACAATATAAAACGTAATGGACCCAACTGAACTCGGGCCTATCTAACAATCACACACACACAAAAAAAAAGGTTTTTTGAAGCTCCATAACTGACCTTTGATTGGGCCAGATTCTGATAGGTCCAGGCTACAGCCTCAAATTCTAGTTTGATAAAAAGGCCCACATTTAGTCCCAGCTTGCCCATCAGAGCCCACATTTAATCTTAGGAAGAAAGAAACGAAACCATTAGTCCATTACTGAATCTAGCTAGGTAACCCAAAACAACATTGCAAAGTTAACTTTGGAGAAAAATTATTATGTACTTCATAGTACCATAAATGTATACTCTCTCCTCTCAAATGAATGGTATATTCCACTAATTAAATTTATGGTGGGACTCACCATTCATGTAAGAGGAGAGAGTACACATTTATGGTATTCCGAGAGTACTTAATGTGCAAAAGAGAGAAAGGCAGCTCTTTTTTCTCTGTCTAAAAAAGGGAAAGTATTTATTTGTATTACATCAACAAACAATTTAATTTATATTAAGTGAAAATTGAAGTACCATATCAATATAAACCAATAGATTAGGGACACATATCAAGTTATATCAATGAAAATTAAAATATAACATATGTTTTTTTTTTTTAGTGCATTAAAGGATTGAGGAGTCAAAACTTGAACGTTGTCATTGCTGATGTCAAAAGATGTCAACTAAATCCATAGGTTACTAGCACATATCAACATGCTAGAAGGTTGTTTTGTAATTATCTCAATGCTTTACGTGTGGCTTTTATTTAATGCATATCTTTTTTGTTAGAAACTTTTATTTAATGGAATCTAGTTTATCAAAAACAAACTATTAAAGGTATGTAATTGTCACTGCAAGTTAATAATTAAAACTCATTTGGATAGAAAGAAATATTAAATACATGAGAGATGGTTTGTGTAAGTATAGTGTATAGTCATGGCCTACATCAACACAACATGCAACATGGCAATTCTATTTTTCCTATTTTTGGTTTGGTTAATCAAAACTAGGGGTGAGACATATGCAGTCAATGGAAGGAGCAGATGGAGCACTGGAAATTGGGTAAGTGTGATGTTGCAAAGTGCAAATAATTGGTAGATTTTGCATTTTTTTTCCCTTACTAAACAAAGATGTGCTAAAAATTGATTTTACAAAGGTTGTGGCTGAAAACAAAAGCATTCTGTGCCTAGTACATTTAGAGTACATACAAAAAGATGAGAACGAAGAGCTAAGAACAGGTTCATCTTTAGCTCCAATGATAAATGAATTGTCACAAAATAGATCAATTTTGTTTTCACATTCAGATTCAACTCTTTTTTCTTTTTTCTTTTTTCTTTTTTCTTTTTCCCTTACGCCTTTTTGTTGAATGGTATGGTTTTTTTTTTTTTTTTTTTTTTTTTAAATTTAAAAAAAGAGTTTCAACCTATAACATAAAGCAGATTATCTTACAAATATGGGACTTTGAATACTTTCCTACCAAAAAACCATTCACAACATGTTAAACCACAAGTAAATAAATTACCAGCACAGATACCAACAAGTCATCTAAAAAGTCAATTCCATTTTCTTTAAAGTCTAAAGACAAAAAAAACTAGAAAATATAACTAAAAAAAAAACCTAGTTGAATTTAAATCCTCAGAAATGATCCTTATCACTTATCAGATTCTTTCTTTTTTCCCAATCAAATAGTTTTTACTGTTCTATATTTTCTGATTAATCCCAAATTAATCAAAATCATCAAACCATAAATAAATTTTGTTTTTTTTAATTAGCCGCCACAGAATATTTCCCAAATTTATAAAACCCAAATTCAAAAAACAAATTTTGATTAATGACCCAAAAGTTTAAAAAAAAAATTAAAAAAAAAAACCCAAATTTTTTTTTGCTATGGACATTCTGTTGTATAGATTTTTTTGTGTTTAGATGTTTAGAAATAAATGTTAATGCTCTAATGACATGTTGGTAACTTCATTTAGAAATTGTGTGAATATATATATATATATATATATATATTTTTTGATAACCTAGAAATTGTGTGAATAACTAAATATAACTACAAACCTTCTTATTAAGAATGTATATGTAAATAGATCAAGATCCTCTCTAGGGTTCTTAGGATATTCTGTCATACTCTATTGTGTAGAGCTCTTTAAAATAATGACATTTTCTTTATAGGGTCTGTTTGGATACAGCTTATTTTGCTGAAAACTAAAAACTGAAAACACTGTAACAAAATAATTTTTAAATGTGTGAATAGTGTCGTAGGACCCGTGAATAATAAACTTTTGTCTCCTACACAATGAATCCATGTGCATAAACAGTACAGTTACTGCTCATACCCACTAAAAAAAGACACACCGAAAATGCAAATGTGAATCCAAACACTATCATAAAAAATAAAAATAAATAATAAAAAAAAAGAAAAAGAAAAAAGAATATGCTAAGATGTTGTCATAGTACCGTTTCAATCCGCCTGTACCACAAACAACAAAATGGCTGGATCAAAAGCTGCAGCATGCAATCAAAAGATGGCACATGTGTTGTCTTTTGATTTCTTCTTTTTTTTCTTTTTTCCCCCTTCTCAAAAGAGAAGTTCAGATCCAATTACGTCGTGATAAACCAATACCAAAACAAATAACATCTTCATTCAAAGAGTTTAATGTACGGCTAGAACAACTTATCTAATTTTTTGTCAAAATTTTTTTGCTGAAAGTATGTTTAAATATACTTGTACCTTAAAAAAAGTTAAAAAAAGAGAAAAAACATGAAAAAACATGAGGTTTTAGAAAGTTGTACATAAGAGATAAAAGCTAAAAGCTAAAGAGTCATGTTAGGACAATTGTTAATAATATTAGGAAAGTTTTTAATATTACTTTCATAGTAAATATAAAAAGCTGACAGAAAAATTAATTGTTTTATCATTTTTTCATAAAATATTCTTAAAAATAATTCTTAAATTAACGCCTTTAGAGTATTCGTTAACATTTCTCAAAACTAAAAGTTAAAACTGATGACAAACAAACTCTAAGTTCCATAAAAAAAATTGAACACAACGTCTTGTTTGACTATTTGAAAATGCACGAAAAAGACTATTTGACCCGATAAAAAAACCAATTTCAATGGATAATTAAAAAACATATATACATGGGAAAATTTTAATGGATCACATAAGAGTATTAGTTTATATGTTTTTAGAAATTTTTTATGAGAAAAGAAAAGATTAATTATCTTTTCTTTTCTTTTTTTGCAACTTTTTATATTTCTCAAAAAGTGATATTAAAACTTTTTTAAACTAATCAACTTACAAATGCCCTAAGACCACAACAAGACTTGTATATGAGAAATGCTAAGACCACGTAAAGTTGCACAATTTTTGCTATAGAGTACTCTAACAACAAAAAGGATCTTAATCTTACGTGGATCTAGGTGAAAGGCTCCGAATTTGTGTATTTGTAACAGAATCATGTAGGGTGAAAGTAACAAAAGAAACAAACACATGTATGCAAGTAAATGAATTTCAATTCACCACAAAAAAAAAATTAAAAAAAAAAAAAAAAAACTCTGAACAAAAAGATTGCTGGTAAAAATTCTCCCTCTCCAACAACAAACTTGCAAGTTAAATTCATTTTGACTTATTTCTTCTTAGTATACTAAACTTATTATTAACTTGTACATGTGACCCTTGCAAAATAAATTCAGTTTGACTTATTTCTTTTTAGTATAATAAACTTATTAATAACTTGTACATGTGACCTTTATATTTGACCAGGTAGCCTTTAGTTTGTGATTAACTTTATAATAATTAACTTTATATTTCCTCCTTTTTCCCCTTTTTCTCTTCTTCTTGGCCATCATTTAAGATTCTTCTTACCGTTTGGGATTCCCTACCGATACAATGTTACACCTGTTGCTCTTCCCAATTTGAAGAGTCTTGGTCCTTTCGTTGACCACCTACCATTTATAGCACATATGAGATCCACTTTCACAAGGAAATATAGACATCTGTTTCAACCCATAAGTTTTAGTTCATTTCGAACTTTTTGTGATTTGTCTTTTGATAAATTAAAAGCATGACCATACTATGAGAAACCATTACATTGTATTTGTTTAAATCTTCCTAAGGGGAAGGCTTATTGATATAGCCATCAATTGCCTTTCTTTTAACTAAAAAAAGGTGTTTTCTCTTTCTTTTCCATAATGTTTAAGATTATTTTTGTTGTCATTTACAATTTCTTTTCTTTTTTCTTCACTAATTTTGGGATCTTATTTTGATGCAAAAATGCAATAGAAAAATCTTAATTCCATGTGCACAAGCAGTTCGATAGAAGTCTTGAGTGAACTATAGGATTCCTAATTCATGTGGTAGAGTCATGGTTCCTACTTTTATGCTAATGGAGCTTGAGACTATTCTTCAAACTTAGTTACTAACATTTTTCTTGAATTGGGAATTATAGATCATGGAATGTTTTGATTGATTGTTGAACAATTGAGAATGTTATTTGAAAGATGAGGTCGTAGATGATTCATGGATGTCAAGTTTTATTAGTAGGTGTTGAGGGGAAAATTTTAATGTTCCCGAGTAGAATATGGAGTAGTCAAGTGGAAACTTGACGATGGGCCCTTGAAATAAAGCCCGAGGGCTTTCGGTGTTGTGTAAGCCCGCCCAAGCAAGAGATAGAGGCTGCACCCTGACAAGAAGACAACAATAAAGCCCAATAAACACGTTACTGTTGTTAGTTTGTTATATTATTAGTCCTTTTACAACATCATAGTTCAAATCAGTTCTCCAACAGTAGGGTAATTTATATTCAATTATTAAATAAATTTAATAAAGTATTAATTTTAGGAAATTCTTGTGTATTTTGTTCAATAGGGTCCACAGTACTCTCAATCATCATCACATCAATACGAAAAAAAAATTCCAAAAATCTCAAATACATTATAGCCTCCTATAGTAAAACAATAAGTAAATATTAGTGGCTGCATAGTGATGAAAAAGGAGTTATTTGGCATGGTATGAAGGGAAAGAGGGAATCCCAACTTAGTGCAGCATGTGATTACCAAGATCCTTAAGGGAAATGTGGGTGGTATGTAAGGAGAAGATTTTTTGTTGGGTGAGTGTGTGAGCTTATGAGAAGTTGGTTAAGAGGAAGCTTGGCCGAGTTTCATGGAGGGAGTTTAGGCTAGTTATGGTTAGTTATGGGACGTTTATGGAGTAGGAAGGTGTAAGCAAGGTGGGGAATGTTGGTGTTATGGTGACTATAGGGTGAGAAAGGTTGTAAGTGAGCTCAAGAGGGCTTGGGAAAGCTTAAAGAAATCTTAAGAGAGACTGAATTTCTGTAGAATGTAGTCAATGGCAAAAAATTTTAGAGATGTCTGGTCTCCGTTTTAGGGGCTGGAGTGGTTTGCCTTTTATAGAGAGGATTAGAGCAAGCATTAATTAGCTAAAATCCAAAAAACATAGGTCTAATTCAAGGGAGCAGGACAGCTGAATTAATAACTTGAATTTGGCCTAAAACGGGTGATTTGGCTTAAGGAATATCTTACCTCTTTGGGCAATGTCTCACATGACCCAAATCCAACACATTCCCTCATTAAATGCTAGGATTCTTGGAGCTGGTTGGGCCAATAAGGGCTGGGCAGGTATGAGGAGAGGATTTTGGTTGGTTGCACTAAGATTGAAGCATTGAAGTGAACTCTAACACCCCCAAGCCAAGTGTCAAGTGTTGAGACCACCCACATGCTTCTACTGGAGGTTTCCCTAGTGCCCTCCAAACCACTAGTTCCCAAATTTTCCCTTTTAGGAATTCATGGACTTGGTTCATGAATCAGTAACATATATTTCTAGTAATAAAATAAACTATTTAGTTGAGCATTTCAGGAGTCTTGGTCATGGCTTCCTTAAGTTGTAACCAAAACTTGGAGAAGAATAGTATTTATTGCCCACTAGCTTCTGCTGGAGATAGGACCTTGAGAGAGATGATGATGCCTCTCTGCCCATCAGCTTCCTAGCTGCTAGGAATAGTTATTAGCTACTGTTCTTAATAGAAAATGTGTTAGAATTCTGCCATGACAGCCCCTTGGTTCATTCCTAGAGGTGTGGAGGAAACTTCCGCTGATGGTGGACTTGATTAGGCTGACTTGTTTTAGCTTGAATTTCTGATTTGCTGGGAACCTTTTTAGGCTGGGCTTTGCTCCATTTCAGCACTTTTAGTTGGGTCACATGGCCCTTTCTTTGCTTGGACTTGTTCCCTACTCCATGAGATTCTTGGGCCTACAAAATGGGTATTAAAGACATGCTTTGCCATAGGTTTTTTTTTTTTACTCCTCATGGGCTTTAGTTGTTAGTAGAAATAAAATGAATCCATGAGCTTTAATAAATATTTATGATAGATTTTGGGTATTAATTTCCACGGGCTTTAAATAACAACTTGTATAGTTTCTTATAATTTTTGCTATGGATTACTTTGTAAATAATATTTTCTTTGGGGCTTTTTAAATAATGATCTCCAATATTTTCCTGAGAATAATATTTACCATGGGTTTTAAATAGAGGCAATATCCATGGATTTTAAATAAATATGGTAACAACCACTATAATGGAATAATGTGATATTCTCATGATTTTTTCTATAGATAATCATAATGGACATGTAGGATGAATAATTACCATGAGTTTTGAAAATAAATATTATGAATGTTGTGATGTAAGATAGATAGTGAACATGAGCTTATAATATAATATGAAATAAATAAATGTCATGGGTTTAAGATAATTAATCATAACTTTCCATGTGCTTTTATAAGATGATTGTCATAGGTTTTGAGAATAGATAATTCACAAATTTCATGAGCTTGTAATATTATAGTAATAGGTTTAAGAATTTAAAGTATTATTCATTATTGGACTTTTAAGTGAAATAATTATGATATAGTATTTTGTCAAGTATTAATAACCTTGGGCTTTTGATAAAATAGTGCCAAGTAGTTAGCTTAGGGTTTTAATAGTGCCAATGTAAGTTGGGCTTTTGATATTGCCAATAAGAATTGGGCTTTAAATATTGCCAGCGAGAACTGGGCTTTGATATTGCCAATGAGAATTGGGCATTGATGTTACCAATGAAAATTGGGTTTTAAATATTGTCAGCGAGAACTGCGTTTTGATATTGCCAATGAGAATTGGATTTTGATGTTGCCAATGAAAATTAGGCTTTAAATATTGCCAATGTGAATTAGGTTTTAGATAAATAAATTGTCATGGGTTTAAATCATGGGCTTCAATTATGGATTTGAATTCCATTGATAAAATTGTTTTGCCATGGACTTGAATCATTGACTTTTCAAATATTTCCAAATATAAGTATTCTTGGGTTTTAAATAGAATAGGATGTGCGTATTGGGTTCATAGGGCCGGTTTTTGAATTAGCTAAATAATGATAATAAAATTAAATAAAATATGAGTTTTTGGGTTTTTTGTGATAGTTTATATCATGACTCAATTTAGATAATGAGATATGGAACAATTGTGATAAACATAATAATAGAGCAAAAAATATTTGGGAAAACTCAATAACTTATTAGTGGTATTTGAAAATAAATAGGTGGTACTCAAATAAAATTAGGTGTAAAAAAAAAAGTACCCTAAGAGTAGGCAACTAAGACTAGCACAAATGTTTATTTCAAAGAGAGAAGAAATTAGAGGGACATGATGAGATTTCATTTCCAACTTATCAAAATATCTAATGGAACTCTCATTGTTATGTGTCTTGCATGCATTCTATCAGCTTCATCCTAAGGCCTTGAATATCACTTGCGGATTTTTTTCAATCACATTCTATCATTTAACTATATATAGAATTATAACTTTCTCATATAGCAACTTACAACATTATTTGCGCATCGCGTGAGCCCTTCAACTAGTTATTATTAATTATGCCCATGCCATACACAAATATTGATAAGTAAAATTGTGGGAGGGGAAAGCCCAAAGAAGGAAGATCATCAAATGGGTTTAACCCGAGGAGCAATTAGGCCTGACTATTCATCAAATTAGGCCCAGCACAATCAGGATGGTCTAGTCAATGAAACCGAGGAAGGCGGCTCGCCCAAGGGCCAGACACTCCTCAGGGGACTAAAGACAAACCACCAAGGCCATAGGGTCAAAGGCCAAGGAAGGAAGTAAATAAGTGCAAGCAATGGGAGGAGGAAACTTCTAGATAAAGCACCCATCACCTTCATATTTAATGCATTGTGTGAATTCAGCCTGCCACATTAATGGCAGAATGGCCCTTGAATAGTGCCCCTATAGCCTGCATCCTACTCTACCACCACTAGCAAAGCAATGATGAGACAAGTATCCAAGGAAGAATTAATGATCATCCAAGTGGAGGGCTTCGATGCAATCTCGGCAGCTATACATAAGAAGGAAGATCTCTTGATTGGGGGATTAGGAGAGACAAAAGGAGGTAGAAATAGAAAAGAGAGAGGGAATTAAGAATTGTGTACCTGAAAAGTGTATATCCTATAGAACTATTGCTCCTTGGACAGCCCGAGGGAAAACTTAAATAAGAATCCTTATCTTTCTTTCTATATTCTCTACTTAAACTGCAGTCTTGGCCAATTTTCTTTCTTTAAATTACCAAGAGAAGCTATTAAGGCTTGAAGGGTTGGCCTTGATAATCCACCGCTTCAAATTAATTGAATTGGACATCCATTCCAGCCCATTCTTATCTAGATTGGGCCAGATCATTTGTTTTACCCCCTACAAAAATAAATAAAACATTACTATTGAAACTTTTTTCTTGAGGAAGCATTAATTTTTTTTTAGGAAACATTAACTAAGACGATATTTTTTTTAGACAATTTTAACCTATAGCATCCGTTCTTGATAATAGCTCTTTATCATCAAACCAAGATATCAATCGACTTTTGGTGTAGACAAGAATTGAACCTCAAATCTCTTATTCAACCATTAAAAACTTTACTAGTTAAGCTAACTGGAACCTACACTAAGACCATATTATTAAATCATAACTATAATAAACAACAAACTACATTAAAAAATATGGTGGGTCTGATTGCCTTGGGCCTAAGGGGAACATAATAATCCCTCAAAATCAAGGTGAGCCATTGGAAACTGGCTTGAATTTGAAGACTTAACACAAAAGCTTGTTGACAGATGACACATGGTAAAAAAAATTTTAAAGTTTCGAAATTAAGAGTATTCTAAAAATATTATTAATGGTTATAAAAAAAATATTATTATGAGCATATTGTAGGACTATGAGAACATATCAAATTTGGATCATATCTCGGAAGAAATCAAGTTGCACCTTAAGGGTCCGTTTGGTTGGAGGAGTGGAAAAGTGGAAGGATAAAAAATTAGTGGGAGGATAAAAAATTAGTGGGAGGATGGAAAAGTGGGAGAATAGAGAATGTAGTTTATATAAATTGACTATTATACCCTTGTTATATAATATGTAAAAAATAGATTTATTTGTACTCATTAAATAATATAAAATTTACCACATCATACATATGAATTTATATTATTATATTTATTATTATAATGTAAAAATTACAATAGTGTACATATAAATTTAACTAGGCAAAAGATTTTGTAACCAGGGTCACGTTGCTATGTTGATTAAACAAGGCAAAAAAAGGAAAAAGAAAAGAAAAAAAAAGAGAGAGAAGAGAACCTGGAGTAGTTCACGTTGCTATGCTGTGAAGGTGCTAAGAAAGTGATAAGGATGAAGAGGCAAAAGTAATCAGGTCACAGGTGAGATGAATAAAGTGAGGGTATTTGTGTAAAGTACATCATTCAGCACTTTTTCCTCCCCATTTTCTTCCCAAATTGGAAGGATAAAAAAAGGTGGGTTTGGAGGGAAAATTTCCCTCCCTATTTTATTTCTCTCTTGTTTTCTTTCCTAAACCAAACAGTGAAAATTGTTATTTTCCACCATATTTTCCTCTCCTTATTTTCCATTCTCCCTATTTTCACCCCAACTAAACATACCCTAAAGATTTTGAGGAATGTTTAGTCAGATAGATCCCCTAAAATGCTAAGAGTATCTTCAATAGACTCTTAAAAACCATATTTGGAGAGCAAATCCAAAAAAACAGTTGCAACAACCTCTCCAAAATGTAAAAATAGAAATAAAATAGATTAGCTACATTACTTTCCACATATTGAGAGTTATTGTTAATCTCCAAATGAATTTTAATGACTAAAATATTCAACTCCCTCTCTCCATTAATTAAAGTATTCAGCCTCTATCTCTTTTTTTTTTGTGCTCATAAAGAGGGGTTCGATTTCTTTTTACATCAAAAATCGATTGATATCTTGGTCTAATGATAAAAAGTTATCATGAGAAGCGAACTTCATAGGTTGAATTTCTCTCAAAAAAAAAAAAAAAGATGTAAGAAATAATGAAAAAGTAATATTTAAATATGATAGAGATCAGATAAAGAGTATGTTAAAAAATGTATTTGAAAAAGTAAGTAGGTAAAACTATTTGCTTTTCAACAATGTGAAAATTTGGCGAAGTTGTTGGAGATGCTCTAAGCTACTTATTGTATCATAAAAACGGTTTGTATTATTTATTATTATTATTTTTTTGAAACTAAAACGGTTTGTATTATCATTCTTTTATGAGAACTATATATATTGACATAGTCTATGTCTAATAATATAACACAAGTACGTTATGTAACTATATATATATATATATATATATATTAAGCACAATATAAAACGTGATGGACCTAACTGAACTCGGGCCTATCTAACAATCGCAAAAGAAAAAAAGTTTTCTGAAGGTCCATAACTGACCTTTGATTGGGCCAGATTCTGATAGGTCCATGCTACAGCCTCAAATCCTTGTTTGATAAAAAGGCCCACATTTAGTCCCAGCTTGCCCATCAGATCCCACATTTAATCTTATGAAGAAAGAAACTAAACCATTAGTCCATTACTGAATCTAGCTAGGTAACCCAAAACAAAATTGCAAAATTAACTTTGGATATGTGCATGAGAGAGAAAGACAGTTCTTTTTTCTTTGTCTAAAAAAGGGAAGGTATTTATTTGTATTACATCAACAAACAATTTAATTTATATTCAGTGAAAATTGAAGTACCATATTGGTATAAATCAATAGATTACAGACACATATCAAGTTATTTCGGTGAAGATTAAAATAAAACATATCGATTTTGTTTTTTGGTGCATTAAAGGATTGAGGAGTCAAACCTTGAACGTTATCATTGTTGATGTCAAAAGATGTCAACTAAACCCATAGGTTACTGGCACATATCAAGTTATTTCAAACACATGTTGAGCAGCCAGAAGATTGTTTTGTAATTATCTCAATGCGCTTTACGTGTAGCTTTTATTTAATGCATATCTTGTTTGTTAGAAACTTTTATTTAATGCAATCTAGTTTATCAAATAGAAACTATTAAAGGTGTATAATTGTTACTGCAAGTTAATAATTAAAACTCATTTGGATAGAAAGAAATATTAAATACATGAGAGATGGTTTGTATAAGTATAGTAGATAGTCATGGCTACATCAACACAACATGCAACATGGCAATTCTATTTTTCCTATTTTTGGTTTGGTTAATCAAAACTAGGGGTGAGAGATATGCAGTCAATGGAAGGAGCAGATGGAGCACTGGAAATTGGGGAAGTGTGGTGTTGCAAAGTGCAAATGATTGGTAGATTTTACAATTTTTCCCCTTATTAAACAAAGATGTGCTAAATATTGATTTTACAAAGGTTGTGGCTGAAAACAAAAGCATTTTGTGCCCAGTACATTTAGAGTACATATAAAAAGACGAGAACAAAGAAGCTAAGAACAAGTTCATCTTTAGCTCCAATGATAAATGAGTTGTCACAAATAGATCAATTTTGTTTTCACATTCAGATTCAACTCTTTTTTTTTTTTTTTTTTCTTTTTCCCTTATGCCTTTTTGTTGAATGGTATGGTTTTTTTTTTTTTTTAATTTAAAAAACAGAATTTCAACCTATAATATAAAGCAGATTATCTTATAAATATGGGACTTTTGAATATTTTTCTCCCAAAAAAACATTCACAACATGTTAAACCACAAGTAAACAATTCCCAGCACAGAAACCAAAACAAGTCATCTAAAAAGTCAATTCCATTTTCTGTAAAGTCTAAAGACAAAAAAAAAACTAGAAAATATAACTAAAAAAAAAAACCTAGTTAAATTTAAATCCTCATAAATGACCCTTATCACTTATCAGATTCTTTCATTTTTCCCAATCAAATAGTTTTTACCGTTCTATATTTTCTGATTAATCCCAAATTAATCAAAATCATCAAAACATAAATTAAAATTTTTTTTTCTTAATTAGCCGCCACAGAATATTATCCAAATTTATAAAACCCAGATTCAAAAAACAAATTTACCTAATAACCCAAAAGTTAAAAAAAAAAACCCCAAAATTTTTTTTTTCACCAAAATTCCAGGGATTGTGTGTTTTGTTTTTGTCTCCCCTTTCTTCCTTCCTCTCCCTCAACACTCTCTCTAACCCTTCTTCCTCTTTCACTCACATAAGCGAAAACAAAAACAAAAACAAACCCAAAAAAAGAAAAAGAAAAAAAAGACAACAACAAAAACAAAAACAAAAAATCTCAGACACAGAAACATTAGATAGAACAACATTCATTCATAAAAAAAAAAAAACCTAAGTGAGTTATGGTTTGGAGTTTGGACCTTTGGTCCTCTTCTTCCATGTTGTTGTTTTTCAATGCAAACAAATCCACATGATCCTCTACATGTAATCCCACCATAACTCTCCTAAACCCTACTTCTCGATCTCTCTCTCTCTCTCACCCACAATTTTTTTTACCATGTCCTCCTCGTCTCCGATCCCCAACAACCACCGAT
Source organism: Quercus ilex subsp. ballota (assembly GCA_032727855.1). Classification (NCBI taxonomy): domain Eukaryota; kingdom Viridiplantae; phylum Streptophyta; class Magnoliopsida; order Fagales; family Fagaceae; genus Quercus; species Quercus ilex. The sequence continues at coordinate 14,336,751 of CM064917.1, read as the reverse complement.
CTTCATCACCAGAACCCAACCCCAATTCCCAAAACGACACCGCCCCGACCCCACCTGTCCCCGTCAACCGCAGCAACCGCCCCTCCCGCGCGTGCACTATACGGGCCGCCGCGAGGCTCTACGCGGCCGCTGCTCCGGCGAGCAAGCCGAAGAAGAAGGACCAGCAATTGCAGCAGCAGCAGCAGCAATTGGAGGACTCGCCGCAGAAGGAGCAATGCAGCAAGATCGTCACGCAGCTGGTGGACCCGCCCCCGCCGGCTCAATTGCCACGGTGGACTCTCCGCTCCATGTGGGAGTTGGCTTCTATACTCAATTTCTTGCATGTACTGTGTTTGATCTCTTTGTTTTCTTTTTTTTTGTAGAAGTTTTCAACTTTAGGGTTTATGTCTATTTTTGGGTTTGGTGTGTTTTTATTTATTTATTGTTCTTATTGTTGTTTTTGTGTGTTGAAGGTGTTTAGGCCGCTATTGAATATCTCGATTGAGTTCTCGGCTGAGGAGTTCGAGACGGCTTTGATTACTCCCAATGATACTTTGAGTGACATACATATTCCTTTATTGAAGGTTTGTTTGTAGCTCATTAAAATGTTCACTTTGTGTTTGTGTTGTTGAGCTAGTTTGAATGCAAAGTTTACAACTTTAGTTTTAAGCAATTCAAATTGAGTGCTACACTGTAAGAGGGTAAGTGTTTCGAAATGGGTTATTTTAGTTTCTTTTCGTTTGCTTTTGTTGAGTTTGGAAGGGTTTCTTGAAGGAAATAAGAATGGCTTAGTAGAATGTAGGAGTTCTTGTATACTTTGATTCTTAGTGACGAGCTTCGTATGTGCAGTAGTTTCTTGAATTGTAGGATAGAGAAATGCCGGAATCCTCTGGTCCGATAGGTGCTATTGTTATATTATTCTTACAGTTCTTTGTGGTTTTGTAGACTTTTTTAAGTTCTGGTTAGAATGCCATAAGACTAAGAAATCAAACTCAACAGCTTAAGCAGTGGGTTTTTGGACTTCCAGACTCAAGCACCCGTCTTAGTAATGTTTTTCTAAGCTTAGAAGAAGTGAAGAAAGGAGTTTGGAGGTGTTTTTATTAGGCCTCATGTGGTAGGGATTGAAGCTTTGTTGAGCTGACTAGAATATCTGGAAGACAAAGATTTAGTATTTTTAAAAGAAATATATTGATAACAGTTTGCTTCTAAACTTCATTTGAGATTTTTGTTGGACATGTAGGATTCCCACTAAGTGCAATGAACCTGCATGATTTAGCTGCTGGTTATGGCACTTGGGGTGGTTTGCACCTTTAGGTTTTGCAATGTATGTTTAATTTGTTATTTATGCCCACACCAGAATGGGGACTTTTCTGTGTTCACTTTTTGGCACAAAGCTGGGATAGTTTTTGTTGTAAAAGGAAAAGGCCCAAAAGAGCTCATCTTTCTTTCTTTCTTTCTTTTAAAATGCTCTTCCTCCCGTCTCTTGGTTTTCTGCTACTTCTAATTCATTACAAGCATGTTAAATTCCCATATCATTTTTTGGAGATAAAGATTGCACTTTTATCAGTAGAATCTCCCAAATAGGTGATCATTGGCCAAACAGTAGAGGAGATCAACATTCTTCAAGTCTGTGATCCACTGTCAATTCTTATTGCAAAGTCACATGTCACTGGTTTCGGAAGTACGGTACATTATTTGATGAAGAAAGATTATAGGATGGGAGCTTAAGTTTTAGCTACTTACATAATATGTTAGGGACAACACAATAGTCTATCTGATGTCCATTATAATATTCAAACGTCTTGAATATACATCTTTCTTACTTATCAAAAAAAAAAAAAAAAAAAAAAATCAAACGGTAAAAAGAAGGTAGGCCATGGTAGAAGAGGCGGTAAAACTTGATTATACTCAATACAATAGGGTTGTTCATTGTTGCTCTTTTCTTAAGGGCAGTTATTATTTTAATTCGTTTACTTTTGATAAGATCACCACAGAAATTTAAGCAACCATACATTTGGCTGCAAAGAGATCTGAGAGCATTTTTTTTTAAGTTGGATCTCCTAAAAACAGTCTAACATGTTTTTAATTTTTTTTTAATAAGAATTGACACCCTAAGTTTGATTTCTCCATTCTTTTACTCTCTAAAGCTAATGTATGATCTATCATGCATGCAAGAAGGCTTTTGTCATAAAAATCATTTGACTGTGGAATCAACTGAGGTATATTGGCTTTCTTTTTATACTATGAATTTCATCCTTAGTTGTAAAATCTGAATAATGTAAATCGAATCTTGTTTACTTTGTGATATTACAGATTGATGGTCAATTACTTTGTTTACCCTGAGATATTGCTTTCACATTGCCTTGTCTCATAATCTTTGTAGACGTTAAACATTAAAGTTTCTCCTATTTGCTGCTCAAATTTGGATTTTATGTTATATTTGAAACTATTGCTGATTAAATTGTAAGATACATTCCTCTGGCAATTATGAGTTTATGATACTAGCATGACCCTGTTAATGCCTGTGCTGTTGGAAGATTTCTATTTATTTAGTAATATCCATTTGCTGTATCACTTCTAATTCATCTCTTCTATAGGCGATCCCTCCTGTTACGCGAATGGCACTTACACGTGATACCTGGGTCACCGTTTTATGTAGAAAATTGAGAGACTGGTGGCATTGGGTAACTAGATCATTGTACTCATTTAACTGATTATGGACATTATTGATTGGATCTCTTTTTGGTAGTGGAAAATTAACATGAGCTTGGTACCTGATTGTAGGTTGCAGATGGAGATCTACCCATTGTTGCTTCTCATGGGTGAGTACCGTGTATCTATGGATTTCTCTCATATATGAATCTATGTATATAACTAATGTATCAAATCATGCTAATTTGTTAGGTTGGAAGTTGATGTATACAAGACACTTGATCCTGGGGTTCGCGTGGTCATCTTGAAAGCACTTTGTGACATTCGTGTTGAGGTAGTATCATCATTAGCTCTTGATAGTATGTATCACTTAGCTTGATTTTTTTTTTTTTTTTTTTTTTTTTCACTTAGCCCCAAAATTTTACTAGAAAGTGTGAGGGTTATCCGGTTATGCTGAGTCCAAGTCATTCATGCATTATTATTAGCCCCTGATTCATAATTTGTTATTTTAACGTATATGGAAAATTCTGCTTCGTTCAACAAAACCTTGAATCCTGATTTCTTGAGTTTAGCACATGAATCTTTCATGCAGTACACTCAATCCAGGTCCTTGTCCCATGGCATTGCAGCTATAGAAGTTGTTGAGGAACAATGCAAGATTATAATAGTTCAGTGCTCTTTGATCTAAACCTATTATGTTTGGAAACTGTTTAGACACTTTTAGTTGTTCTAATTCTTGTTAGTGCTTACTCAAGATCTCCTTAATAATGTCCAACTTTTTAATTAATACTCTTTCTTTTCTGGAATCCACCACTTTTCCTGCAACTCTTTTTTTTTTTTTTTTTTTTTATAAGTAATAAACTTTTCCTGCTACTCTGTACATGCTGTGGCTTTACCTAAGGTCTCATCAAAGTTTTTCTCCTTCTAAAACCCTCCAGCAGTCACCTAAGCAAGAAAATAGCTTTCTAAGTTTTGGTATAAAACCAATTGGTTTACTATCCTGTCATGCATTTAATGTTTTTTGTTTTATTTTTTGGGATAATAATTCCCTTTCATGGCTAGGTAGTGCTGTTTTAAGAGCTTTTCCTGCAACATTATCTAAATACACATTAACTGTGCATTTATTTGTGTTTCTAAAAGATACTGTCTCGGAACCATAGATTTATTGCTTGAAATTTGATATTTTAGTACTTTGACTGTTTTATCTATGCTTCTTTAGTACTGTTGGTATAAGTATTGAATTTGAGTGACCTTTTGCAGCAAGAAGATATCCGGAACTATATTGACAACTCGCTTAAACATGGTGTTCAACTTTCTGCATTTCGTAAAGAACGTTCTGGGGGTGATTCACAGGGAATTTCTTACTGGTAATGTAGTTATTGTTCTCATAGACCATATCCATCAAGTTCTATTAGCCTGTATGTCTTTGCTTGTCCTTGTCAGTGTTTATAACACTTACCAACCCGTGAGTTGAGTATGGGTTGAGTTGCCAACATGTGGTTTAAAGAGTTGTACTTGTTAGCCACTGCCAGTCCTACCGTTAAAAAAATATGTGTAGGCCAAACACAACTTTGTTTAGGAAAAATTGGAAAAAGTTTAATTTTTAGAAGTAAGCCCCTGTTTCTTCTTAGTCTTCTTTCAAAGCTCATTATAACACTCCTTCACTGCTCTTTCAGCTTCTGGTTCTTCTCTTTCTTTCTCTTAATATATATATATATATATATATATAAAAGCAATGAAAAATTTATTAAACTATCGAAAAAGTGTCACCCAAGTATACAAAAAGGATACACTAGCGACAAGTACAATCAAATGTGCAAATTACAAGCATCCATCAAGGCATGAACCGAAAATAGTGAATGACTTCCTATAACTGACAACCAATCCAATAGAGTTTTGAAGAAGAAAGTTTTAGGTCTGGAATTGTCCTTTCAGAATCCTCAAAGCTCCGGTTATTTCTTCTGTCAAATGCGCGACATCAAACAATGATGTCCACCTCTCCAATTTACTTTGGGTTGAGACAACAAAATCCCTTTGCTGCAATATACTGTCCCAAGATGAGGATGGGCTTAAGCATTTAGATTTGTTTCTGGGTTGTAATTGTTGGTACTGACTATGCTTTCTTTTGGGTTTGATGAGGTGGAAGTTGTGGGATTCCTTAATTTGGATGAGAATAAAATTCCTTCAGTTGGGATATTAGGGAGACTTTATTCTAAACCCAATCTCCTCCTTTATCTCATTCCCCACTTAAGGAATTTGGTGGCCATCTCGCACTTGTCCTTGACTAAGTTGCCATAACTATACAACTATAAAATACATTGATTGGCTCAAAGAACGAGGTGGTGTAATGGTCTTGGAACTATGGTGTTTGGGATGAATTGTGGGTGGCAAATTTGGGCCACAGCTGAATGGAAATTTGATCAAAATGGTGGTGACGGGTGATGGATTTTGGTGGCATTGGGTGGAAGAGCTCAGATAAACTCCTCTGTTGATATTGGGGACTTTTTGGAGGCGCGTGACACTATACGATTGGGTCTGACAGATGCTAATGGGTTTGACCTTATGTGGTTAAAGTGCAACTTTATAATCACAAGTTGGTAGATCAAATTCAAATCAAATTGCATGGGAGTGGAGTGTAATTGCTCATTATTTTCATACATTGCATAAAAGATACACTGAGAATCTTTTAGTTTGAGTGGAAGATTTATAATTCTTTGATGACAAGTTTTTGTGCATTGTTGTGTAGTAGGGGTTTAATCACTTCTTGGTGAATGTGGTCAGTGCAGGTATGAAGATGATCCTATAATTGGTCATCGATTGTATCGGGAGATAAGGAAAGTTGAGGTGAAGAAAGCGAAGACAAAGGGTTCCCAGGTTCTTCCTAGTGCAACATACCTGTGGGAGACTGTGGCAACCAATTTTGATGAATTTCAAGATGTTTCTGTAAGTCTCATAATCTGTCTGTCCATGTGCATGAATAAAGATATTTATAAAATATTATATAGATCAAATTTCATTTTCAACTCTCTTTTTTCTCTTTTTATCCAACTTCCTGTTATTGAGATATATATATATTTTAATAATTTGAATTTTTTTTTGGAAGGGGGAGGGCACATGTTGTGATTGTTAGTACTTTGATTAATATGAAAAAAAGGGAAATCTCAATCAATAATATTTATCTTTAAACAATAATGTTTTGATTTTGAATATCTTTTTCCATCTGTGCATTATTAAATTTAAAGACAAATTGAGAAAAATACTCATGGTCTGAGGATCTGTCTGGGTTCATAGAGGACATTTTATTGTGTGATATTCTTCAATGGCAGTTGTGAATTTTTAGATATACTATTTTCTACTTTAAAGAAATTTCAAGTGCGTGTGTGTGTGTATTATTTTTTTATCTTGATAAGTCAAAATGTTCTGTATGTCTCAAAAATATATCATTAGAGGGCTTGCATTGGCTTTTAACCACTAGGCTGGTACATTACCTCCCATTTAGGTGGAGCTGCCATTTTGATGCTTGATTCAAGAGAAAAAAATCTATGTTGGAACTTCCAATGGAAAGATGCTAAAATTTTTTTTATGGTTAATTAAATACATATTTACTGACAGAAAGGTTATTATGTTTAGATTGGAGTTTTAGCCTTTGGGCTAATGCTATCAGGAGCCTTAACTTATTTCTGTGCACTAAAAATAGTTTCACATTACTGATGTTTCCATGTGAGTGAGTTAACTGGCGTCCATTTCACCACTATATGTTTTTCCATTTATAGCAAACATGAAATTATTATAAATATTCTCTTTGGTGTGTTAACTGTTGAGAAGCTTTTGAAGTTGAAAAATACTTTTCAAACAAAATGTTTGTATGAAGTGTAGAGAACTGGACATGCATTTTGCTGTTGCAGAGGTCTGTTGTGGGCCTTGTGGCCTATTGGGGCTTTACTGGACTTTTTCTTATTGGGGAGAGGGAGGCCAGTGAAGGATTCTCATCATTTATTCCAAGCAATAGTAACTGTCCTTCAAAGCTATAGTTTTGTGTGTAAGATGTACATCAGATTACAGTAAGTGATTATGGCACCACAAAGTTTAAGCACTCATGACCAAGAGGATTCAAACATCTGTAAATTTGCGAAACATGAATGCCAAAATACCCGGTTAATCATCTGACATCCTCTGTCTTTCTAAACAATCAGTTTCTGTAGGTGTCAAAAGCTATTGGTGGATATATAGTACTTTAATGGTACAAATTCTTTGGTTTGTTTATTTTTCAATAAACCTTTACTATCTATGTATGGTGCTCTTTTCTTCCAATAAAATTTTTATGGTACAGTTAGGAAGCAGACCAGTATTAGTTTTTGAGAGGGGATTTTTGCGGCCAGTGTCAATACATTGAAATCAAGGCTTATATGAGTTGAGTTTTGTGCGATGGGTGGAGTTGCTTCTTTTGGGTAGGAAACATTGGTACGGTTAGGAAAACTAGTTGGGCATTGAGAATACATGGGATCCATTTGTTTTTGGGGGGGGGGGGGGGGGGGGGTGGGTTGTTTTCCTCTCACTGGTAGATTTTGTGCTCATTGATCTATATATTTATCTAAGAGTCAAGCAAAATTTAAGCTTGTCAAATAAAATCTTTCACATTGAATACGTTCCATCACCTACAAGTGATGATTAATGATGATTCTTTTTTAATGGTACTTATCTGTTTTAATAGACAAATAACAAATTTTTTGCTGCATGCCAAATTAAACAAAAATATATTCCTGGTTTTTCTCTGCTGCTGCTCATTTAAACTTGTCCATCTATCTCAGGAAAAGCTTTTCTCAAGTAAAAATAGAACAGAGGCTTCGCTAGGAAAAAAGTTGAAGATAGACATGCTTCCAGAGATTGAGAAGGATCATAAGGTACTCAAAGCTGTTGGTTTCGAGAACCTTCTTAACTTGATTGGTTGTCTTTCTTGATTCATATTCCTTGACTTTGTTATTCTTATAGTTATTTTGAGTTCTACCCTTATGGATTTTATTTCATCTATTGGAATAGATTAGGGGCTGCTTCTGTCTTTTTGTTCCTTTTTCCTTTGTTCACTACCGTGAACTCTTTGTGTTTTTCTTGCTATTCTTTTCATTAATAATATTCTCTTCTTACTTATAAAAAAAAATTCTTATAGTTATTTTGCTTTAATGATTCATGTTATTGTTTGCTGTTGCTCTAGCAAGAATTTTATCTGAAATGCCGCGATTAATTGTTATTTGCAGAGGAAAGAGAGGTTGCTGAAAAAGCAACACAGACAAGCTCTTCTTCTTGATAATTATTTAAGTGTGGATGGGCTTGCTCCAGGGCGCTCCCTTCGTGACAGAAAACCTGTCACCTATACCTTTGGTAAGAGCAACCTTATCATAATTTGTATAGTTTTAAACTTGTCCAATGACAACATAAATTTAAGAATGTAGACAGGGAAATTCATTGGTTTTAACCCAGGCATTCTCTTCTCAGTTGTTCTCTTAAAGAACATAGGTAGTGAACAGTTGGATGGATGCGATCAATGCATTGGGTGGATGGCACACCCTTGCCATGTTTTTTTATGGGGAATCTTCCTATGTTGGAGGTGTATTTGGATTAACTGTTGCTGTATCAAGATCATTTAAACAGATGAACATATATTTCTCTGTGCCTGATGATAATTTGCTACTAAATTCAATAAAACCTTAAATCCAACAAGTTGGGGTCATCTAATGTATATTTTTGTCAGTCAGCTATATCTTGAGCCATATCCTCTGGTATATATGTGTCTCGCCCTGTACTGCACCCATTATTGGAAACCTTACATTATGAGTTTCAGAAGGCAAGTGGCATGAATGGGCAGTAGAAGTGGAAAAGGGGGAGATAGAGAGGGGCTGCCTGTGCCCCGAGTGGGGGGGGGGGGGGGGGGGGTGAGAGATTATTGACTTTCATGTGGAGGCATAATACAATCTTTTTTTTTTTTCGAAATCAGTGCTCTATCGGGTTATCTACTATTAGTTATCATAAAGAACTAATCCCCCATAGAAATTAGTTCTTGTTATTTGGGCTGCCAGGTGACCATGTCATGAGAGTGAAATGTTTATGGTGCTTGATGCTATTCTCTTGTGATGGATGTATAAAATCTGAATGTTTTTCATGGTTTTGCAGACGACTATGACCGGTCCATTAATGAGGCTATCAAGATAACCAAGTATGGAATTTATTCACCTAGACATATGGTCTTATTGTTTGCTCTCTCTCCCTCTGATTTGCATATCGTCATACCAGTACAATGAACTCTTGACTTACATTCTTGTTCTTACTTTTGTGTCAGGCGAAAACAGCCATCCCCTGAACCTCTACATAGAAGAGAATTTGGGAAACCTGAAGCTTCTGCAAATGGTAAATGGAGTGGTCCTTCACATGCGCAACATGACAATTTCAGTGCACCATCTCCCACGTCACCTGATTTTGATGATGGTCAGGAAGATAATAAAACAGACCTGGATCGAAGGTGTGTTAATTTTTTATTTTTTTTATTTATTTTTCCCTTTTGCTTTTCTGAATCTATTTCCATGTGTTAAACTCATCCATGTATTGATTGTATTCACATGTAGCAATCGGCGGAGACAGAGACCTCAACGGTATTCGGCAAAAGATTTTGTTGAAGCAGTTTCAGATAATGATGCAGACTACGATAGCGATGATGATATAGTTGGGGAAGCTGTTTATGATGAGGAATATCTGAAGAAACGGAAAGAGAGGAGGAAGTTTTCAAGTAGCTCTGAAGGAGATGAGGAATATCATTGGGATGACGAAAATGCTGAAGAAGAGGAAGAGGAAGAAGAAGAAGATGATGATTCCTTAAGTGCCAGTGAGGACGACAGTGATGAGCCTCGGAAACTTAGAAAATTGCCAGGCCGTACTAGGAGGGAAACAAAACTAAGGTCAGTTGATGAGCTCCAGTCAGGTCTAAGACGCAGTAAGAGGGCCACCAGAAATCGTATTAATTACCGACAGTATGAGTTGTCAGAATCCGAACCAGAGTCTATGAAACCTGAGAAGTCAATTGCATCAGATGCACACTCAGATGCAAGTGAGAATGGTGAGTATTCAATGGAAAGTCAGAATTCTGATGGCAACGATAATGACCAGGAAATGAAAGTTGATCAGCCTGTTGAAGATTACACTGAGACGGTGGAGAAAGAGCAACAACAGCCACCGGAGAAACCAAATAGTCCAGGTCAAGATGAAATTGAGGGTGTACGGAAAAGACGTTTTCTTGACCTAAATGAGCTTGCTCCTGGTTCTGGTTTCGATGATGGCCTGAACACGGTAATGAAAGATGAAGATACAGATGACTTCTAAGGCTTCCCTATGCTGGACAGCAAGGGGGTATGTTTTCTCCCAGGGAAGCTGTGTACGATAGTTAAGTTTATAAATTTTGTGATAAGCCGACGGAGGAAGTTTACAGTCAGAGTTCTTCCATGGTGTATTTAAGCAGCTACTTTGGTGCATGATTTGCTGCAGGGGAGCAATGTGATGCTGAGAGTTATGTAGATTAGGTAGTCATTTTTTAGTATTTCTACATTCAAAGAAAAAACCTACGACAGATGAATCGGAATTTGCTGGGAGTTCATTAGTTCATCCAATCAATGTACAATAACCATTAACTAATATTGTAACTGAAAAATTTGGGCTATTAGATGTTCGAGCCTTGTAGTTTTATCTCTCATGTTCATGACAATGATCTGCCTGTGAGCATTTGGGTTGGTTGGGTCTGTTGATAAAGCAATCAGGTTAGAAACTGTTGTTTATTGTAATGGAACCATCCTCCCTCAAAAGATAACTAATTTGTATCTTTATTTCACGTGCGCTCTCATTTTGTCCTTGAATTTTAGATCCTCTGAATTGTTTTACTTTGTTCTCATGTTTGATGACCTCCCCCCTCCCCCTTTTCTTCTTTGAACATGTTTGATGAATTCCTTAATGGGATAATGATGCCAATATAAAAAAGTGCTTATGTTATTGCTTTTGCTCTTATACATTGATAGAACAGGATTCTGCATGCAGTATTTGCACACAAATATATTTGTAATTTCTACAACAACCTGTCACTATGACACTTGCCTGAAGAAATTTACCGTAGTTATCTCAAAAAACATGGTTGCATCGCTAACTCACAATACATTTTCAGTTTCTTTGTCAACTTGAGACTGAAAAGCATCTTCCTTGGTTGGGCCATTCTCTTTTATCCCAGCTTTCTTCCTTGCTGCATTTTCCTTCTTTGCTGCCTCTTCCTTTGCGGCCTCTTCCTTCTCTGCTGCCTCCTCCTTTGCTTCTTTCTCTTTCTTTGCTGCCTCTTCCTTTGCTTCCTTTTCTTTCTTTGCTGCCTTTTCCTTCTTTGCCGCTTCTTCCTTTGCTGCCTCTTCCTTCGCTTCCTCAAGAGCTTGTATTAGGCTTGATAGACATTTCTCTGCATCATCCAGTGAGGACTTGGGCATAAGGTTCTCGGCAACATCGGCAGGCGTGATCTTGGTCCCTCCTATTAACGTCCTGAATTGTATCAAACATGGGATGCATTTCAAGACTCAAGTAGTTTTTTGCAAGCACCTTGAATGCCTCAAAAGTACAGTAAGACAGCTCAATATGCTTGTCCATTCTACCCCTCCTAATGAGTGCAGGATCCAGCTTCTCCACATAATTAGTAGTAAAAACAATCAACCTCTCTCCCCCACAAGCAGACCACAGCCCATCAATGAAATTCAAAAGCCCTGAAAGAGTGACTTTGCTGCCAATCTCTTCCTTTGCTTCCTTCTTAGCAATTTCTTTACTCAACTTGTCATTCTCATCATCTGAAGATTTCTCTGATTTTTTCTTCCTCTGACCTGTAAGATCAAGCGAACAATCAATATCCTCTATCACAATAATAGACTTACTAGTTGTCTCAATCAAAAGCTTCCTCAACTCTGTGTTGTCCTTCACTGCTGTGAGCTCAAGATCATAGATATCATAGTTCAACAAATTTGCCATTGCTGCAATCATTGTAGACTTTCCAGTCCCTGGTGGGCCATATAGTAAATAACCCCTCTTCCAAGCCTTCCCAATCTTTGCATAGTAGTCCTTACTCTTGCTAAAAGTCATCAAATCTTCTATAATCTCCTCCTTCTTCTCTGGGTCCATAGCCAAAGTTTCAAAGCTTGCTGGGTGCTCAAACACAATATGACTCCACATAGTTTGCTTGTAACTTGGCCACTTGTAACCAGGACTGTTGGTATACAGCTTCCTTTGCCTATTCCTCACCCTAATCTCCTTCCCTTCACTCACAACATGCTCCAAGTATTGCTCAGTGATAATATCACGGTGCTTCTTATGAAATGTGAGCTTGTAGAACCTCTTTTCTTGTTCAGGATAATATGAATTCTGCCTTGTTGCTGACACTGACTTGCTTAACAACCACCAAACTTTAACACCACGAAAATCATCAGTAACCCTCTCATGCTCATCCATGCTCAGCACCAATTTTCTACTATCTCTACCCATCTCAGCTTTGAGCTTTTTAGCACTCTTGGAAGAGTTAGCACTAAGATATGCCTCAACAGCTGAATAGGCCTCACTACGCTTAAGCCTATCTCCTGCAATCTCATGGAAAGAAATCCTTATGTAAGGATAGAAGTAACCTGTGATTTTTTGTGTATATTTTTCAAAGAAACGACGAAGCTCGTATGGACAGTATTGGCGAATGATTGCCCATACAAACATAAAACTAGCTAAGGTAGAACCCATTGTTGTAAACATCTCAGTCATGGTTGCTGGAAACATTATGGGACTTTTCATGTTCAGTCTTTGGGTTCTGAGCTTTTCATTTAGGCAAATGGAATTGGAAGACCATATTTTTCTTGGGCTGTGTTTCACTCATATAAAGTAGGTGTGAACACAGGTAGGGTAGGAATAAGGAAGGACTTAGAAGCTTAATGACACCTATTTGTAGTATTAAAAAGAAGGTTTAGGACATTAATTGAGATTTGATCATATAATGGCGTGCCAACATTTTGACAATTATTGTTTAATTTATACATTAACTTTTTCACCTATTTACGTGGTTCAATATCATTCAAGTATTCACGTTTTTGGTTCTGGGTTTCATCTTTATGAGGTTGGGTCACATGCTTCACACCATCAATTACATCCAAATTCTGTTTCCAAAA